>RYFJ01000489.1:0-290111 GCA_003991445.1 Oryza meyeriana var. granulata
GAGGAGATAGTTGGTGTACCAGAGCGAACAGATGTCAGCAGTTTTTGGCACATCGACGGTTTTCGGCGTAAACACTTTTTTGGATTCCGGTGGGACGATCTTCTCTATACGTATCTAATGGTGAATAAGTTTTTGGACCGTGGAAGTTGAATTGGAGAGGTAGAAGATGATACAATTCAGTTAAATGAGTTGAGAAGAAGGACACAGTGGAGATATTGGATTTAGAAGTTTGCTGGAATGTTGAACAAAGGCTTCAAAATCATTTCAGCTTTTGTTGGTGAACTGAGGTAATTGTTCTGAGTTCATCAGTGATCCAGTGTTAATGGCAGTTATATGCGTTGAGATAATTGGTAATGGATGGAAAATAAAGAGTGTAGAGGCATGTGGGCGGATTAATGGGGTACGAGTTTCAGAGCTGTTTGGAGTAATTATAGAGGGTTAGAATAGAATGGCTAAACTATCTGCGTTATACGCGGATCGAGAAGAAGATTTATAGAGATATAGGGGTGGATGGAGAGATTGGTAGAAAAGGAATTATATTGGCTCATTCAGTTGGTTTTGATGGTCGTTGGGCGCGATCGGTAGATTTCATTCTAGGGAGATGATGTTTAGTGGATGTGCCGTTTGGAATGTGGAGAGCACGGGTGTCGAAGTTTGAGTTAGCTTCGTTTCATTATAGGATGGCTTCTGTTTTATTGGATATCATTGAGGTTGGGGATTGGAAAGGAATTCCACAAGTATTTTTATGGATCAGGAGTGTTTGATAGACTTACTGGGTATAGAAGCGGAAGAATAGTCGAGAATTATTGCGTTTGTAGTTGAAGCGTTTAGTTTAAAGTCTGGATGATGCAGTGGGCAGTGCTTCAGGTTTTGTTGGCTCGAGGAAAGTTTTTCATAGAAGTTGGAGCACTAGACACTTAGTGAAGGTTCGGTTTTAGCCGTTTAAAGGTCAGGAGGATATGAGGGCCGAAGAAGAATTTCGAAGTTTGGATAAACTGAATTGGGGGCATGTGTTAGGAATTTGGTAGGTTCATGTTCGTAAGAAGACGATATAGTATTGGAACTTAGAGAGTTCGAGCTTGGAGGAATCGTGAAGACACGTTATGCGTTTTTTCTTATTATTATGTTTTTATTTCTAGGATGATTTTTCGATAGACCTGATTAGTTTTTCTTTTTAGTTGGAGTCTGTTCGGTCTATAGATCTTGTAATGGGTTATTAGTTGCCGGGGATTGTAATTTAATTCGTATTATGGCGATCGACCGTTCGAGGGGTTTTGCTTTCGAGCGGGGTGCATGGTTAAGGTCGTCCTGCGAGAGGGTAAGATCGTCACTCAGGTGTATTGCCCGTTACGGCTGATCGGTTGGTCCGAACCTTAGGCGTGGTTAATAGCGTGCGTAGTCTTCAATCGCCGCATTACTGGGAGTAGCCTTTATGTAGTTTGTGCTGCACGGTTGGGTCGACTATAACTGTGGATAAGTTTCCCTTAGGTTGATGGTTTTTTGCCGTAAGGTTTTCGGAATGTTAGCGGTAATTTTTTTCATCACATCGATTATATTATCGGCTTGTTAGGTTCTTTAATATTATCGATTGTGTGATGCAGTTAGGTTGAACTACTAGATCGATAATAAGATTTTTTCTGTGGGCGATGTGTATATGCGAGTTTATCGGAGTGCTTGCGATAGGTTTCTTTTTAAAGGCGATGTTTTATACTGTTTTGGTCTTTTATCATCGTTGTTTCTATCGCTGCATATTGTTTCTCGGCAGTCGGTGGTTACATTTTGCTTATTATTTTTATGCTCCTAGGATGCACATGTTATACCTGAATTGTCTTTTGTCATAGCTATGGTTCTAGCGTCACGTGCATCGGCATCGCTAGAGGAGCCATATATCGTATCGGCGTGCCGATTGCGGCAATTGCTGCAGATCCGGGCGAGGAACAAAAGGACCGCGGAGGTAAAGGAGGGGCCGGCAGCATAAGGCTGGTGGCAGGGAACGTATGGCTTGCTGGGTTGATATGATTATTTTTCATCTTGTCAATGTGGTCAATTGATGGACGAGAAGATAAATATTTTGGACTGATGGAGCTAAGATTCCAGGCTTCGCGTGTCAAGACGGAAGTGAAGAAGCTTTTTGGAACCGGGTTCGGCGTCAGGCGTTAAATGGATCGTAGAGCGTCCAAGATATGGATTTGGGAGGTTGGAATGGTATTACTCCATATTTGACGCTCGCATAGGATAGAAGTTAAAGAAGTTGTGGGCTGCATTTGGATTCTCGTTTGGCTATACAGCCCGAGTTGAAGGATTACAGCATGATCACGTAGGTGCAGTAGCGGAAACAGTCGGAGATTACTTATCTATAGGACGGTTCTGATAGTGATCATCTGTCAGCACGACGAGGGCTGCTGCTCCAGTCAGCCATACGAGTATGCCACACGTCAGCGGAAAAATGACGATTGCGATCAGGAATCAGGGGGATTGCCGAAAAGGATAAGGGCTACAGGGTTCTAGAGTTCGCCGACGACGCAGCGAGAGATGCGTGGATAGAGAGACGAGGCGTACCACCCGCCGGGTCTGCACTCGACGAGTTCACAGTTGTTTTACCTGCGTTCAGTCATCGTGCTCTTCGGCCTCACATGAGCGTTTATGAGTTGGAGTGGAGCCCTCACGCAGACGAAGAGTAGCGTTCAGCGCCCTACGGCTAACCAAGTCAACTGGCCTTGGTTTTAAGCGGATTGGGAATTGAAAGTGATGGGAACCAACCCGAGTCTGATCACAGTCTACACATCTAGGTTCGTGCAGCTGGAGGATCATAGGTATGGGCTTAAATACATCCGGTGCATTAGCCGATCAATAGTAATAGGATTCCCAAGGATCAATGGTCCTAGGAGAATCGGGACGTTTTATGAAATTTCCAGAGATTTACGAGGGCGTTCCAAGGTAACTTTTATAATGCATAAAGGAGAATGATTCTTAATGATTTATCAAAAAGGTTTTCTGAGAAGGAAGGAATCGATCCCAAGATCAGGACGAGGTCTTATGCGCTTCACGCAAGGAGTAAGGATAATCCGTTATTCGCATCATCGGAAGCTCGATTTCTATCAAGCTTGTTTGACATGGCAAACAGTACCGACTCGGCGTGGAGTAGCTGAGGCTGAGAAAAGGGCACCAGCGAAGGATAAGAAAGCGTGCAGGAACAAGAAAAGTCGGTAATGAAGCACAAGTGGACAACGGTGGTGGCTACTGTGAAGCGCTCGGCAGACCAAGGAGGTTATAGAAAGTCAGACGGCTTGCCTTTCATCTAAGGGGAAACATCGCTAGGATTGTTCATGTCAAGAATAATTTGCTTTCGAGATACTCAACATTTGGGCAAAAAGACAAAATAGCCAGACTCGGACAGTTGGTGACTACAAGATCAGATGAGTGCTATATATTGGAGGCCGTTGTCTAGGTCAAGAAACGAGCTAACAGATTTCAAGAATAACTCGGTCTCAACAACGCCTCAATTCTGGGGATGGTCGACGGAATCACTTGATGCATAGATAACACTGATCGAGTCTGCACCTAGACGTTACCACTCATCGTGCGTCGTTATAGAAGGTGCAAGTGAAGAAGGTTTCATCGGACGGAGGCAGTGCTCTCACATTTGTTTGCCAAAGTCGCGAGATGAAGATTTCTCGTCGAGCTGCGGCTGAGTACTCCTTCCACGTGGGTAATCAGCTCTTCTTCTACTCCTCCGAACAAATTACTCTGATAACTTTTGGGAAGCGGGATATTTCCCGATCGAATATAATTCAAGTTGCCGACTTGAAGCGCGTATCATACGGAGGCAGCATAGCTCAATTATGGAAGTGCGCTATTACAATATATGGTGCTCAGATGCAGACCAAAGGGTATATCATAGCAGCGATGTCAAGCAACTTCACTGCGAAGCGAGCTAGATGCCAATTCAGAAGGCAGTCGGTGCGGAATAACATCCGCTGGCGTGAACTAAAAGGAAAAGTTGGCGAAAAAGCAGCAGTCGGAGAATTTGGGATTTGAACAAAGAAGATCCCTGGAACCTTCCGACTAAACTGCACTCCGTCGGAAACGGGGACTCGACCAAATAGGCACGCGCTCATACTTCTCCGCGAACAGGGGACTATTTTGCTTGACCTCCGACTCCTGGTGTAGCCAAGGGAGGTAAGGGCATTTCTCATGTCAACCCGGATTAAGTCAAAAAACGGCTGGCGCGTTCGCACAGGACCGAAAGAGTATTCGGAGGAGATTACAAACTCTTGCAGCCGGGTTTCAAAGAGGTTTATAACGGATTGGTGATGAACTAGTTCTGGTCCCGCAAGAAGATGGTATGACGCATTGGTCGATTAACGTTGAACCAAAGCATCCCACAAGTATCTATTTGGTTCTACCGCAAATAGATAGGTGGTTGATTCAACCGCGTGGTGTGAGTTACTCAGTTTCTCAACTGTTATGGATATCATCAATCGTTCTGAAAAGGTTGACTGCCCAAAACTTTTTGATCACATCGTTCGGAGCATGCTGCCGTAATGTCACTATGCGTTCGGGTTGAAAACGCTGGGCAACGTATCAATGTGCTATCCAGCGGTCTTCACACTCAATTCAGACCGCATGTGGAGGCATATGTCGATGACATGCGTAATCAAGACCAAAGTAAGGTAATATTTATCGCCGACTTAGAGGAAACTTTCAAACGCGTTCGGAGATTCAAAACCTGAAGTTTGAATCCAAAAAGGTGCATCTTCAGAGTACCTTTAGAAATACTCCCGGCTTCATATATCAATACCGCGACCACGAGGCAATCCAGAGAAATTCAACGCTGTCATGAACATGGCACCCCTCACTAGCCAGAAGGACGTTCAAAAAGCTGACCAGGATGCATGGCACTCAGCGATTTCATCACCCGTCAGTTAGTGAAACGGGCATGCTCTTTTTCAAGCTGCTGAAAAGGACCGCACTTTCAATGGACACTGAGCTCAGCAAGCCTTCAAAGACTTCAAGAAGTTTCACATCACCACCATGTTAGCCTCACATATGCCCTAGGAGCCATTAAAATGTATCTGCGTCAACTACTCAGGTAGTCAGCCGTGTTGAGTACCTCGAGAGAGAGGGCCCTACACAATAAGAATAAGAGGCCAGCGTCTACTTCGTCAGCGAAGCTTTAGCCGACTCTAAAATGAAATATCCTCAAGTCAAAATATTGTATGTGTTCTCATTCCTTTGTTTGGAAGTTGGTGCACTATTTTCAGTCGCCATCAGGTAACCATCATCACGTTCATACCCACTCGGGGCGTCCTGCACAACGCGAGCTACTGGCAGAATCGCTAAATAGATGCTTCAAGCTGATGGTGTTTGACATTATTTTAACCTCGACAGCATCAAGCATCAAAGCCCTGGCCGACTTTGTTTGGCCGATGACGGATGTTTAATCGGCTACAATACAGACAGGCTAGAGTACTGAACGATGTACTTTGATGTTCCATACGGATAGGGGAGCAAGGGCTGGCGTCATTCTGATGTCACCTACTGGCGAAAATTGAAATAGGTCCTCCAGATTCACTTCCCGGCATCCCAACGTTGCGATACAAGGCATCATTCATGGCTTCGCATCGTCATATCACTCGGTATTCGTTGACTGTTAGTATGCGGAGATTCTCAACTCAGTGGTCAACCAAGTCATGAAAGACTGGACATGTCTCGACGACAACATGGCGGGCATATTGTCAGGAGGTGCGAAAACTAGAAAAACAAGTTCGACGGGCTGAAATAACACATGTGCTACGCCAATACCAATGAAGCTGCAGACGAATTGGCCTACATGGATCCAAAACGAGAAGTGGTCCCAAGTAGGATTTTGTCGAGCAATTATTTGGAGCCATCAGTCAAAAAGAAACAGTACTCAAGCAGTCGGGCTGAACCTACCCCAGGCAACAAATGAAGTACTAATTATCTCTCAAGATGACGGATTCCAATCACCAGATTCCTTTTGATAACGAAATCCTAGAAAGATCGCAGTGAAGCCTAGCGGATTAGACATTGAAGCAAATGTTTCCTTGTAGTCGGACAAGACTGTACCGTCAAAGTGCATTTGAAGTCCTCATGGTTGCGTCACACCTAAGGAGGGCAAGCAGATTCTGCAATCGAATCTACTCGGATATCTGTGGCAACCATGCTGCATCCAGAACGTTAGTCGAAAAGCCTTACATGCAAGGTTTTTTTCTGGCCGACTACAACTATAGATGCTAAAGACATAGTTCGAACATGCGAGGGATGCTAGTTCTTTGCACGGCAAGCACATTTTCCAGCTCAAGAATTTCAAACAATTCCAATCTCTTGGCTCTTTGCAGTTTGGAAGCTTGACATGGTCGAGCTATTCAAAAAAGCGCCAGGAGGGTTCACACACTTATTCGTCGCAGTAGACAAATTCACAAAGTAGATCGCAGGAAAACCCGTTGCTACCCATACAATGGCAAGGGCGAAAGACTTCATCATGAGAATCATATACTTGATTTTGGAGTTCCTAACCGCATCATAATAGACAACGACACTCAGTTCACTAGCGGGCGTTCCAAATTTCTGTGATGACTTCGGGCATCAAGATTCTGTTATGCTTCTGCAGCACACCCACGAAGCAACAGGCAGGTCGAGCGTGCTAATGGAACGGTCTTATAAGGTATCAAGACTAGAGTATTCGACCGACTACAACCATATGCAGGGCAGGGAGTACAAGAACTTCCATCTGTTTTCTAGTCTTTAAGAACCACGGTTAGTCAGGCAACATGGCAATCCCCTTTCTTTCTAGTCTATGATGCTGAGGCTATGTTACCAACCGAGTTGGAGTTCGGCTCACCACCAGTTTGGGCACACTCAGAAGATAAATCAAACGAAGACCGACTGGTCGAACTCGATTAGTTGGAGGAAGCAAGGGATATCGCAACTATTCAGGTGGTAAGATATCTTCAAGACCTACGTCATTATCACAGTCAGAATATTCGTGGCCGCACCTTTTTGGTGGGAGATCTCGTCATGAGAAAAATATAAACCACCAAAGACAGGCATAAACTACCCCCTTTATGGGAAGGGCCGTTCATTATCGCTGAGGTAACACATCCAGGCGTCTACCGACTAAAGACAGAAGATGGTGTCTTAGTCAGCAACTCATGGAATATAGAACAGCTACGTACTTTCTATACCCGAGTCTTGTATTTTCTTTATATATATGAATAAAGCTTTTTTCTCTGACTCACAACATCGCTTGTCTTAACCGATTAGTGAGTCGAGGGCTATATGTATTACATGCCTTGCTTTTGTTAATAAAATCTGAGCTTGTTCCATTGGAGTTATGAAGTTCTACAACGATTATATTAAGTTTGCCCGACTACAGCTTTGCGAGGTGAATGTTTTTCCTAAGTTTATCTCGAATCACTCGGCGGGAGCTATCTAGTTGGCTAAAGCTAATGACGATTCAGAGCAGACAAGTACTCGGCAGAATTTAGCAAATATCAGCAAGACATTTACATTTGTTCATCCGTGGACACCAACTGCATAATTGTTTCATATTTATATTGCCAGGCCCCTGGCTATCGCCTCTACAGTTACCCTCACCTGGCTTTCCAGCTCCAAGCCTTCTTCTGGGGTCATCTCCTCGGCAAAACCCTCATCGATGGCCTCAATGTCTACCCTGGGGTAGAGCGACTCGGTCATGGCAAGTACCTGGGCGACCCCTACTGCAATGCGCTCATCCGAGTACTTCTTCAAGAAACCCGGAGCTTCGCTGAGGCGTTCTGTTACTTAGGCGATCGAGTTGGAGCTGGACCCAGGGTGGTGCGGCTGCATGCTGTCAAGGAGAGTCTTTGCAGAGTCAACAATGATCTGTTGTGATTCCTTGACAATCTTGATTTCTTCCGCAAAGGCCCCAAACTAGATCTTCGAGTTGGCCTGGGACGCTGCTCATACATCAACAAGCATATCAGTTTACAGGAACAAGCAGTCGGAGCTAATCTATAGTCAGGCAGGAAACTTACTGGTGTAGTCGGCTTCCACCTTCGCCTTGGCCTTCTCGACTTCTTTCAGTAAAAGCTCCATAATGCAGAGGAGTGCGCTTGGGATTCACTCAGGAAGACAACAACAAGGAGACTTACTTCTTATCTTCTCGGCTTGGGCCTAGCTCTCGTTCCTGAGCTTGTTCATAGACCCCCTCAGCCATGTTTCTCTCTCCTGGCTGGTCCGCTTCAAGTCATCCTTGGCCACCTGGAGCTGGCGAAGCTGGAGCAGCTGAGGGACGAGCTCGGTCAAAACCTTGCCCATTTTTTCAGAGCGATCGACAACCTTATGCTCAAAATATACCAAAGACAGTCAAAATCAATAGACATAATACAAAATTTAGAAAAGTCATCAGTCAGCAAACGCAACAGGATTGACTGTGTACCTGAATCCCCTTCGACGCAGCAATTGCAGCGTACATCAGATTGGTCCTCTCTCTTAGAGCTGCTTGCTCGTCGTGTTCAAAACTCTCCGCCACCCCCTCAAAAGTGACCCAGTAAAATGTTCTGGGGAGGTTTGGCAGAGGAGCTCCGAACCTAGGGAGATCACCCTCATCAGAAGATGACGACAACTCCGGCGATGGGGCCTTGGGCCTCGGCTCGACTTGTGCAGGGGCTTCTGGGGTCAGCTTAGGGGCTAGAGCTGCAACTTCAACCACGGTGTCCTGGCTGGCTGCTGCTGGTGGCTCGGTTGTCGGGATCGCCTCAGCCTTAGTAGCTGGGGCAGCCTCTGACTCGGCCTGTAGCATCGCTTGCTCTGGCTCAGCCAGGACGGATTCGGCAGCAAGGGTTGGTGGCGCAGTCCCCCTGGGGTCTGTGTCACTTCTCTTCCTGTAGAAATTGTCGGCAATCATGATATTACAATGGCATTCAAGTCTCTCAGAAGATTGAAGATTCTCTACTACCTCTTGGAAGTCTTGAATTTCTATAGAGGTGCTTCGGCTGAGGTTGGCGAGGGGCTTGATAGCCTGCTTGGCAGCGGAGAGCCACTGGCTGTCGGGCTTGTCGGCGCGGCGGTCTATGAAGGCGAGCCAGCACTAGTCGGTGCTGTGCCAGACACAACTGACTGGGGGGTCGAGGCACTCGGCGGTGCTGGCCTCGGGCTTGGCGACCTGGGGGCAGAGATGATGGGGTCCTTGATTTTTAAGCTCCCTTGTGCCGTACTCGGCGTGCCCTTCTTCCCCTGGTCAGTCACTGGTCTTTTTCTGGCCCTCTTGGGGCCGGGTTGGGTAGTAGAGGGGCTGGCTGGGCATTTCCTGGATCCCACGGCCGACTGGTCCTGGGAATCAGCATCGAATTTCTCATAGTCCTGCAAACATTTGGACAACATCCATCATACATTGCAGACTTGGACAGGCATTCACAACATTTATCATAAATGGATATCATGCTAACAGCAAAATCACAAGATTACCGTTGGCCGAGGCCTGCCCTTACAGTAGGGCTTAGGGGCTCGCTCCTCGTCCTCTGTCTCCACAACCCCGTTGATGAAGAAGCCTAACAAGGTGTCTGTTACCTTGTCTTTGTCAGCAACATCGGGATACTCCCGGCTGGGGTCATCTTTGCCCTGGTAATCCCAGCCGAAGTGGCTCCTGGCCTTCAATGGTCGGGTGCGGCGGTTCAAGAAACACCTCACCACCAATGGACCTGTCAAGCCTGTGCTCTTCAGGAGGTCGATCTTTTCTATCAGCTGGTACACTTGCCCCATTTCTTCATATGTTGGCACAGAGGACTAGCTAGGTAGGATGGATGGAGGAGAGCCAGAAAAAAGGGGAAGAGAGGGTTCAAGATTTGAACAATAAAGCCACTCTCAGTAACATCCCTTAAGAGAAGTTTTTAGGGGGACATTGAGGTAGATTTTCTTCATCTCATTTCTAAGCTGAAGACCTGCCCCCCAATAGTCTGGATCTTGTTCTTAGAGGGCTAAGGCTTGATGTGAAAGAGGTATCAAAAAAGATTGAGATGGGGCTTGACCCCCAGAAAGGATTCACAAAGAGTGGCGAAGATGGAAATCTGAAAAATAAGTTGGGATTGAGATTTACCAACTCGATCTGGTAAAAGGCAAGAAGCTGGCAAAGAAAATCCAAAGAAGGGAGGGCTAAACCACGGTCAAAGAATAAGGTGAAGACCACGGTCTCACCTGGTTTGGGGGCCGGAACGGATTCTCTCTCGGCGGTGCGCCAGTGAATAACCTCTTGTTGCTGCAAAATCATCCGCTTCTCTAGGAGCTATAACTTCACCAAGCCGTAATCTGATACTAGCCCTACTCCAGGTGCCATGTCGGGGATCTCGAACAAGGCCTTCAGCATTGCTAGGGGAAAGGGGGATCGACGGAAAAGCTTGCAGAGGTTGTGAATCGAAGCGGTGGAATGGAGCTCTACGGGTCTCGAGTTGGGGGCATGATTAGCAATGAACCCTAGCGAGGCGGAAAGCGCGAAGATTGGGCGCGGAAGTGGAAGCCGAAGTGATTTGGCGGATTGGGGAAGAAAGAATAATCTTTTTTCTCTCCCGCCGTCTTATAAGGCCTAAATCAGGTTAGTGGGCTTGGGCCAACTAGCTTTGTGATGGGCTGTTATAAGGCCAAATTTTGTTATAAAACGTAGCTACTTTTACACATATTTTCTAATATCAACCAATCACAACTATATGTCATTTAATATCTTCACCCATTTACTCATCTCAACCCCTCATTTAATTTTATATCACTCTTTAATCTCTATAAAAAAACTTTAGAAATAATTATATTTCGAGACAGGAGGAGCACGATGTATTTACAAGATTTAGGCTTGTTCGGAAGGGCTGGTATGGCTTAGCTTATTCCAGCACGGAAAACGAGACAAGTTATTAACGTATGATTAATTAAGTTTTAATTATTACAAACTTGAAAAATAGATTTATTTGATTTTTAAAATAACTTCTATATCGAAAGTTTTCACACGAACCATACCATACCGTTTAGCAGTTTGAAAAACGTGCTAACGAAAACCGAAAGAGTAGCCAAGCCTATAAGCTGTTTAGAATGCAGCTTTATAACATCAATAATATAATCATACATGCCAAAATTATCCCCACTTTTCTATCACTCGAACCCACCATATCTCAACCTATTTTCCTCGGGGTCCCATCCTCACGCGAGGCAAGTCATTTTAAATTCTAGTGACCTTGACGGCACTGTAGATGTTACAGAACCAGCCGGCGATGGCTGCGAACACTGACAAGCGACGCATCGTCGATGATGGGCCCACATAGCGTGCCGTCGGGCTTCATGGTGTAGGCCATGCTGACGAACACCACCCGCGTCCGCTTCTCCGTCGCCGTGAACTCGAGCACCTCGCGCTTGTACCCGCCCGTGCCCTGTGACTGGTATGTCACCTTCACGCTGCCGCGCGACGCGAACGCCTGGACGGTAAGGGACCCGGCGCACCCGTCGCCGGCGTCCCCGACGGAGAACTCCAGCCTGTACGACCGCCCGGGCACGGTGCTCACCTCCTGCACCAGCGCGGCCTCCATGCCGGACACCAGCTCCACCGCGCGGGCGCCACCAGGCATGCCGTAGTGCGACGCGTCCACATACTTGACGGATTTGGTGTACCCCAGTATCGTCCACGGGGACAGCGGCGAGTAGTCGTCCTCGTCCATCGGCGGCACCAGCACGCCCCATGACGTGTTGGGGAAGATGTACGGGCCCTCCTCGAAGCCCCCATTCTTCAGCAAGTTATCTGCCGTATTTGTTTCACGGAGAACGGATTGAATTACGGACGGATGCAACGATAGCAACTTCAACAACATCGACCTTTAATTACCTTTGGTGCTTGGAGGAGATTGCAGGGTCTTGATGGCGAACGAGTCGATGAGGGGGCCGCAGGCCGCGTCATCAGTGACGCCTGGGTTGTGGACGATGAGCGACACGTCGCTGCGCCTTGCTTTGAAGGCCCAGGAATAGGAGTCCCAGCCGCTGCTGGTGTACACCGTCTGGATGGGGAACTCGCCGATCTCGGGGGTGACCGTGATGTTCAGGAGCTCGGACTGGGCGCAGGTGCGGGCCGCGCTGAAGGTGATGGAGTAGTGTATTCCCCGCGTCAGGCTGAGCCGCTGCTGGATGGAGGCCTCGTTGCCCAGACGCACGGCATACGCGCCCTCCGGCACCGGCAAGAGCATGTCTCCCTGCTTTTGGCCCGACACGATGTACTCAACGAACCCGGAGATCTCCCAGCGCGGTATCGCGTAGCGCCCCATCACCCTCGTGCCGTTGAGCTGCGACTTGTCCGGCACCTCCTCGAAGTTTCCATTCTGCAGCAGGCCTGAAATATGCGCGGAGCATGTCAGCAAACTCGCTCGTGCACAAGCTACGCTCGATCGATCGTCACTTGCCTACTCTCTCAGTAGAAATGTGCGTCAGAAATCTATCGTGCACCGCCGCAACATTGTTTAACCATATAAAGAGCTGTGTGCTCTAACAATTGCTCAATCTTGCATGATAATTTGCAGGATCTTACCATCCATGATGGCCGAAGCCGATCGAGCAGCAACGCTGAGGAGCAAGAGAAGCCCCACGCAGAAGGTGCTCTGCACCATCTCTGTTGTCCTTTTCATCAGTCAGCTATACTCAGCTGTAAACAAGTTTCAACGGAATTGGAATGGAAACAACTAGCACTATATCACAGTGCCGCGTTGCCACTTGTAGTTATAGGGGAGATGTGCTCAGAGGGGATGTAACCTGGATGGAGTTAGTCCTGGCAAGTTGGCCACCGTACCTCCTGCGGCAAACCGAGCAAAACTCGCGCTGGATCCACGGGCCGCCACGATCGAGGAGGTTGGCAGGGCATCTCTTCGTCCTGAGATGCGGTGGAAATGGAGTTCCTCGGTGCGTTGATGACTGGGGAAGGCGCTCCTGGATGGGTCACATGGCCATTCTTTCTCGTTCGCATGGCCACCCGCCATTACAAAACTACACCCTTCCCTGCTTCTGTGGCTGTGAGGAGTGAGGAGGTGCCAAATTGCAGTTACTGGTGCACGACGCCCGATGCGGCGACTCCCGTCGTTGGTCCGGGCAAGTGGGGATGACTCGGCTAATTAAAGAAAAGGGCTCTCGAGTTGGGTGTACACGTGGTCTGGTCTGACTTGCAGGTGATCCAGCGATCTACCGATCTGGCCCATGAAGTTTAGGCCGAAATCACCAGCCCAATGAATTTTTCGCTTGGCAGTATTAGGCCCAATCACATGGGGTAGCCACAAATGTCATGGCCCAAATCTAGTTAGATCCACTGTGACCCGTTGATTTGATGCCAAATAGCCTTGTGGTTCAGCGCCGCCTCTGCCGATGTCGCGTTCGGTGCATGCACCTCCACAGTGACCGAAGCGGCACCACCTCTGCCTTCCAACCGGTGAAGGCGCACCGCCCCGTCGGTCTAACCCCTGTGCCGCTGCCTCACCCTCCCTGATTGGTGTGCATGACATTTATTTGAATCGATCTGACCAGGATGGATATATGCGATAGAATAGAACAATCCACACGAACTTTGAAGAAGATCTACTACTCTATCATGACGGCATGAGATTGATGAGATTGGTGTTAGAACAAGGTCAACAGTGAAGCCAGCTGCCAGCTACAACCATTTAGTAACATATCCGTGCTAACGCTACCGCGACATAATATTTTGGTTAATAAATTATTAAATTTTAGGTTACTCAAATTAATTTTTTTAAATCAATCCAATTGAGCTTTAATTCGATCCATGCCTTATATCAAATACATTTGAGGAAAGTACAAAAATACCATATTGTCTAAAAAAATTAATTTAATTGAATTCAATAAGTACGTTTTTGAAAATTTTATAGAAATGTGGTTTGTTTTACGATTCACACTTCTAATTAGGTACTTTCTAACATTTTCAGTTAATACATTGCACGAAATAATGCGAAAATCAAGAAATAAATAATTATAGCATTAATTGATTTACAAAATGGTATGTATTTCTTATAAATATAATGCAACAGAGGAAATAATAAGGGTACTTGTTCTAAATGCAAAGTTCATATGGTTCAGGAATCGTCATGACCACTTCTTACTTGTCACAAGAAATGTAGAACTGAGGGATCAATCGATTTATAAAGATGTAGAGACTGCTCGTAGATTATTTGCAAACTGCAGTTGAAGACCATGCAAAAGTCTGAGATACAATCCAACGCACAAAACTGATTTTTTTTTTTTAAAGTAAGGTGAGCAAATCATGTCCAAACAATTGAAAAAAGTAATGCGTGTGAAATCTGTACAACAACATTCTGGACTTTTTTGAAGATAGAAAGGAAAATATAAATTCAGTAGGAACCCAACAATAGATTTGAAGGAAAATGGCATGTGCATCACCTAGCCAATCCTCCAAACCTGTGGTCAGAGGCACCACCATGCCTAGTAGGTTGCCTCCTCTTGCAAAGTACATGTACAAAGAAAATCAGAGGAATAAAACTAATTCCTGAACGACCAATAATAATTCAATTAATAGTTCAAACAATAAGATCTCAGAATCATTTTTTTCTTGATGAACAGAATCAACAATTTATCAAATTAAGGTTTACATTTGGTTACCCTCCATGCATGAATCATGCACAAAATCAATATAGTAAGTATAATGTCACACGTCCCACCCTACATAGAATCTCATTTCACAAACTAAAGAAAAAGACCATCACCAATCAAACCCAGACCAATTGAGCGCATCAATACCACATAAATCCATCCATTCGGCCCAACATTGCAGGAATTAACCATGCTCTAAACTCTAAACACCGAATCTAAAAAAATCCAGCTAAGTTGCACACAATTAGCTGTCTTTAGAGATCATGTTACCAAAGTAAAGCTGTCCCTTGGTGCTGAAAATTTACTTCGTGCTTGTAAGCACGGCACGTAGATGAGAAAGACGATGCAACAGTAGAAAAGGAATGCCCTGATGAAATAGGTTTCGGGTAAGATGGTGTTGTGGAGGGTGTAAAGTTAGTCTAGACCAACAAAAATGTTGTCCTGCTTTGCTCTAAACTCTTCCTACGGACAAAAAGATCAGTTGAAAAAGAAGTCAAATCCTGAGGCTACTCATTGATCATTGATAGTAGAATTTAAAAAATATAGAAAAATGGGAAACGAAAACTAATCTGATAATCAGATATAGAGAGGAGACAATAACCTGAGCTTTCAAGCTATGCAAGTTTTTGCATTGTCTCCCTAAAATTCCACCCAAAATTAGCATCTTTTACAATGAAACGTAATGTAGGATTTTTTTTAAAGAAAAATGTGAAAGTGAGAAGTTGAAACTTTTTTTGAACAAGAAGAGGGCAGACCCCATTTCCATTAACGAAAACAACATTACAGAGTCTAAAACACGGTTTCTGTGCGCTGTACTCCTAACAGATATCCAGGACTAACAAGAGTTTAAACTTGATACCTGCTTTTCTCAAGATCTTATGCCTGAAAGCTGTACAGATTATTCAGACAGTCCATGGCCTTACTCTGCCATCCAAAAGTTCCATATGATTTCCTTTAAAAAAAAGTTGCGTATGATTCTCCAATGATTTGCCACCTACGTTTCCAGTATAATTTGCAATGCTTTGCAAATCTTGTATCTTGGAGGACATGGAATCACCAATAGTTCGTATATCCCTCTGAATATGAAGACCCTCATCCTTTGGCTCACCAAACAAAAGATAAAAGCATCACCAATCAATTCTTGAGGGCACCGATACCACAGAAGTTCATCCTTTCGTCCCAAAATTGCAGGAATTAACCATGCTTTAAACTCTAAAAACTATATTCCTTCTGTTTTAAACTACTTATCGTTTTAGCCTTGTCCTAAGTCAAACATTACTAAATTTGACCATTAATTTCTAAAAATATATAGTTTAACATGATAAGATTTATGTTTTAAGATCAACATGAGAACTATTTTCATAATATGTAATTCACATTTTGTTAAACTATATGAATTTCTAGAAGTTGATGGTCAAAATCAGGAATGTTTGACTAATTGACTTATAACAAAGCTAAAACGACAAGTACTTTAAAACGAATGGAGTATCTAAAAAATCGTGCTAATTTGCACATGATTAGACATATCCGAGTTCTATAGCCTTGGCTCTCATCACATCAATTCAATCAACGCAACATTGTGGAGAAACAAAAAATATATCCGATGTCAGTTGCTATTAAGAACATAGTCTTACATAGAACTCATATCAACTCCTACAACGAGACAGAACAGACCTGGACCCATCCCAATTACACGTCCCTCAGTAACCCAGTAAACCCAACTATACATCCCAGAGCAATCCAAGCACATATTCGATAACAGCGGGTAGAAGGAAAGGAGGACCGCACATACAGTGTGCGAGCAACAGGAGGCGAGGGCATCGGGTCAGTCGAGCAGCAGCAGCGCCGCCTCGTCATTCGCCAAGATGATCTCATCCAGGAAGATGTCCTCCTCCAACATGGACCCCTTCGCTGTTTCCCCTGTTGTCGCCACCTCCAAAGTCTAAGAGGCGCGATTTGGTTCCCGTGCAGCCGCACGAAGCTGGTGAACTCCGCCCACATCCGGTGTGGCCGCGACACAGATCCATTATGTTGAATGCCTAGGAAAAAATAAGTTATGCACACCTTTCGATCAATTTATCCAGGCGGGCAAGGGCGATCGGTGCGCGAAGGAGTGGAGGAGGCGCCGTGTAGTGGAGGCGGAGGTGGAGCACGGAGGGGCGGACGGCGAGGAGACCTCGGAGGCCGGGCACGGTGGAGCGGAGGCGGTAGTGCAGACGGAGACGGGAGTCCTTCGCGGGAGGGCTTCCTGCTGGCGCAGCATAGTGAAGGTGGACGCAGAGCGCAGAGGAGCGGACTGCAAGGAGACATCGGTGACAGAGTTGAGGCGGGACACTGAGGAGCGAAGGAGCCGACGCCGATGGAGACCTTCGCGGATGGGGATCGATGGAGGGGCGCCGGGGCACATGACCCGGATCGATCTGTATGCCGAGGATGCCCAACGGCCGGGTCGCGCGATGGATCAGCGGGAAGGGCCGGTGGAGGGGAAGAGACAGGCACGATGATGTGACACAGAGGAATTTTGGGGAACGTGTTTCCGGGAGGGGAAGCGAACGGGTGGGGACTGGGAGGGGAAAGCAGGGTGGACAGGGGGAGGGATTGCAGATAGATGATATGGTCAGTTAGATTTGTCATAGCATGAATGAGTAAATTTAGTTACTATAATAGGTCGGCTATTGTGCTGACTTTATCTCATAAATCAAATAATAAACTCCGCATGCATACATCAATATGTATGATAAAAAATGAATGTTATTTCTGTGGCCCTTTCTGATGTGAATACGTAGAAAAAGCAAGTCAGTCACTCACTCTGTCCCCGGCTCGTTCGATGAGGTGTGCGTGGACGAGCAATGTCACTCGGAGACGTACATGGTGTCCAGATGCTTGGCCATCATGAAAATCATAAAAACTACAAAATTGTAAGCAGCCGAATTGTCTATAACTAACAAGCATCACAATATTGGCCTTCAAAATATCAATCGGAAGGTGAAGCATCACAAGCATCACAACCGAATTGATCACGCTATAACTTAATTAACCGAACAGAAAGTGAAGCAAAGTAACCAACCAACCAACTGCTTAGTCCTAAAATAGCATTGCCAAAACAACAGAACAATCGGAAGAGGTATTCCGTTCAGAAAACTATTGCAACAGCGGACACAAATCATCAAAATCAAACCCCCAAACCAAACGTTGGATCAAGCACCAAAAAAAGATGAGCAAGCAGGCGATCTATCTGGCTAGTCAGAACTCGGCGGCCAGATGGATGAATTAGGAGCGGAGGGCGAGCGATTTTACCGCGGCGGAGTAATCGCGTGCGCGGCGGCGTTTTCACGCACCAGGCGGGAGTGAGTGACGGTGCGGAAGAGGAACGCAAGGCGCGGGCGTTGATCTTGCCTTGCGGCGCAGCTCATAACACAAGAGATCAGAGATGTTCAAATAGGCCGTGCTCTGTCGGACCGGTCTGGGTACGGTGCTACACTAACCGTGCCCGGGCCGGCCCGGCACGGATGGTCATGAGCCGTGCCGACACGGCCCAAGTAGCCGTGCCGTGCCTAGGCCAACAGCGCGGCACGGCACGGCACAGGCACAGCCGGCCTGCTACAGCCGGCGAGGAGACTTCGAGCTGGGGCTGGACAGCACAGCGGTGTGTGGTACAGAGAGGTCGGATACCTGGACAAGGACGGGCTTGCCCTAGCGATTCTTGGCCTCAAAGGAGTAGACGGCGAGGAGGACAGCCTCGAAGCCGGAGAGTGAGGAGGGGAGCGCGGGCGGCAAGCAGGGAAGGTATAGCGACGAGAGGAGCGGGAGGAACGTGAGCGCGGCGAGGCGGAGGTCGGGGTCCAGGGAGAGGAGCGTGTCGTAGAGCCAGTGGCAGGCGGGGTCGTCGGCGCCGCCCCCCGACCGGAGCGCCGTGGAAAGCACGGCGTAAGCGGTGGGGGACCGCAGCAGCGCGCGAGCCAGGCGGTCGGAGTCGGCGAGCGCCGCGATGTCGGAATCGGCCGGCGGCGGTAGGATGAAGGAGAGCGCGAGGATGCGGGACAGCGCCTGCGACACCGACTCCCACCAAGACGGGGTGGGGTCGGACGTGGACGCCGATGTTAACGCCAAAATTTGGCACGATTCATATCCATGTTCGGTTAAGGAAAGAAGCCATGTCAGCCAATGGAAGCTCATCTGGAAGAGACCAAACCTGGAAGGAATCATGAAGACCACATTATGGCAGTTATTTATCTTATCTATTAGATAGCTTTATCTTTTAGGAAACCTGATCTCTTGTCCGATCAGGTCTGTCAGTTTTCCTTTTTCTAGTTAGGAAAGTCCTGTACCATGTCCTATAAGGACTCTTGTAACTCGGGGTATATATACGTATGCCCGGGGACCTTGTAATCTATCTAATCGATCAATACAACTTCGGCGCATCGCCACCCTTTACCAACGGGTTCTTGCTTCTCGAGCGGGGCTGCATCGGTTAGGTCCGAACTCCTGCGAGAGGGTAAGTCTCGTTACCCCGACTACCAATCGGCTAGGACTTTCTCGGTTAGGTCCGATATTCTAGTCGGTCTATGGTAGTCGGCTTACCACGGTGTATCGGATCTGTCTACGGCTGCATCGGTTCGGTCCGACCTCTTAGGCTGGTCAGGTATATCACATCACGCGTGCATAGTTTTTATCAGTTTATCGGGGGTAGTTTATCATCAGTTTGTGCTGCATCGGTTGGGTCCGACCTACTAAACTGCTAGCGATAAATTATTCCTGTTAGGCTGATAGCCTTTGTGCAAGCGTCTTATCGGAATGTATAGCCGGTAAGTTATTTTCATCACAGTTGCATTAGATCTATCGGTTTGTTGAGGTTCCTTTACTATTATCGATCTGTGCTGCATCAGTTAGGTTTGAACTACTAGATCGATAATAATAGATTTATCCTTGTCGAGCCGATCGGTGTATATGCGACGTTCTATCGGAGTGCTTAGCCGATAGGTTATCTTTCTATAAAGCCGACTGTATTATCTTTACTATTTTGGTCATCTATATTATCATCGGTTCTCTAGCCGGTGCACATGTGTTTCCTTGGCAGTCGGCTAGTTCACTATTCTGCCTATCTATTTTATCATCGGCTTCTAGCCGATGCACATGTTATACTGACAGCTTATCCACTTGTTTATAGCGCTATCGGTTTCCTAGCCGATACACAGGTGCCATCGGCTATCGGCTACGAGGAGCCTATATCAGTCCGTATCGGCCGATAGCCGATGTGCAGTTGCTGCTGACCCGGGCACGAGGACCAACAAGCCCCGGACGCGAGCACGAGACCCGGGCGCGAGTACAGGCAGAGGCCCGGGCACGAGCATAGCGGCATCGGCTGGAAGGAATCCGTATCGGCTTGCTGGCCGATTGGATCAGTAATCTAATTTCTTCATCTCCTTGTCAATTGCTGGGTCAAATTGACTGGCACGCCCGCGAACCTCAAATATTTTAGGACCTGCACTGGAGCTAAGCAGATCTCCCAGGCCTTCGCGTGTCTCTAGGCGCCGAACCAGATCGTCAGCAAGCTTTTCGGCACACCCGGCGGTTTTCGGCGTCAACACGTTTTTGGCACGCCCAGTGGGACCAGAACTTCAACATGGATGGAAAGGAGGTCAGCACAGATAATATAATCCCAGTCACGATGGAAGATTTGACCGAAGAACAAAGACAACAAGTGGAGCAGAACATTGATGAATTTTAGAAGCTTTGTCTAGAATCCTTCGGTATGACAGATCAAGGGCCGATTCAGAAGTCGCAATTTCCAAAGCCTGTTCTCATTGACGAATCGAGCCATATATCGCCTACAAGTTCACAAAAGCCAATCCAAGACATGTTTAATAAAGCAGTTCATCATGCGTTGACCGATCAATCTGGGATATTGGTGAACACATTACAGAGCTTGATCAAGAAGGCAGTGGAGCCGATTCAAATACCCGGGGGGCAACAAGATGGGATTCCTCAAGGATATCAAACTGCGTACTATGGGGGGCATCAACAGAGTTATTCAGAAGCTGTTCCTGAGTACAATTATCAGAGGGAATATCAGAATCAGAATCGGCTACAAACTCCACCTCTACGTTATCACGACGAAGATCCAAGAGAAGAAGATTTATCAGCAAGAATCATAGAGGTGATGAGAAAGCAATTCGGTCTAAGACAGAAGAAGGAAACATTTATATATCGGCCTCCATATCCAGATTGGTTTGATAGAGCTCCGTTGCCGCGCCGATACAGAGTACCAGACTTCTCCAAATTCTCAGGGCAAGATGATGTATCTACAGTGGAACATGTCAGTCGATTCTTGGCTCAATGTGGAGAGGCATCGGCTGTAGAAGCTTTGAGAGTTAGACTCTTCCCGTTATCATTATCCGGATCGGCCTTTACATGGTTTTCTTCATTGCCACTTAACTCAGTTCGAGGTTGGGCCGATCTGGAAAAGCAATTCCACAAGTATTTCTTTATGGGGAGTCAGGAGATGAGTTTGATAGACTTAACATCGGTAATACAGAAGCCGGAGGAATCAGTCGCAGAATATATCCAGCGGTTTCGTGATGTTAGAAGCCGATGTTATAGTTTAAGTCTGGATGATGCACAGCTGGCCGAATTAGCATTCCAAGGTTTGTTGGCTCCGATCAGGGAAAGATTTGCATTAGAAGACTTTGAGAGCCTAGCACACCTAGTACAGAAGGTATCGGTTCATGAAAGCCGATATCAGGAGGCCAGGAAGGAATATTGAGGCCCAAACAGAATAAGAATTTCGAAGTTTGATAACAAACTCCGAAATTGGGGGGCATGTGTTAACGCCAAAATTTGGCACGATTCATATCCATGTTCGGTTAAGGAAAGAAGCCATGTCAGCCAATGGAAGCTCATCTGGAAGAGACCAAACCTGGAAGGAATCATGAAGACCACATTATGGCAGTTATTTATCTTATCTATTAGATAGCTTTATCTTTTAGGAAACCTGATCTCTTGTCCGATCAGGTCTGTCAGTTTTCCTTTTTCTAGTTAGGAAAGTCCTGTACCATGTCCTATAAGGACTCTTGTAACTCGGGGTATATATACGTATGCCCGGGGACCTTGTAATCTATCTAATCGATCAATACAACTTCGGCGCATCGCCACCCTTTACCAACGGGTTCTTGCTTCTCGAGCGGGGCTGCATCGGTTAGGTCCGAACTCCTGCGAGAGGGTAAGTCTCGTTACCCCGACTACCAATCGGCTAGGACTTTCTCGGTTAGGTCCGATATTCTAGTCGGTCTATGGTAGTCGGCTTACCACGGTGTATCGGATCTGTCTACGGCTGCATCGGTTCGGTCCGACCTCTTAGGCTGGTCAGGTATATCACATCACGCGTGCATAGTTTTTATCAGTTTATCGGGGGTAGTTTATCATCAGTTTGTGCTGCATCGGTTGGGTCCGACCTACTAAACTGCTAGCGATAAATTATTCCTGTTAGGCTGATAGCCTTTGTGCAAGCGTCTTATCGGAATGTATAGCCGGTAAGTTATTTTCATCACAGTTGCATTAGATCTATCGGTTTGTTGAGGTTCCTTTACTATTATCGATCTGTGCCGCATCAGTTAGGTTTGAACTACTAGATCGATAATAATAGATTTATCCTTGTCGAGCCGATCGGTGTATATGCGACGTTCTATCGGAGTGCTTAGCCGATAGGTTATCTTTCTATAAAGCCGACTGTATTATCTTTACTATTTTGGTCATCTATATTATCATCGGTTCTCTAGCCGGTGCACATGTGTTTCCTTGGCAGTCGGCTAGTTCACTATTCTGCCTATCTATTTTATCATCGGCTTCTAGCCGATGCACATGTTATACTGACAGCTTATCCACTTGTTTATAGCGCTATCGGTTTCCTAGCCGATACACAGGTGCCATCGGCTATCGGCTACGAGAAGCCTATATCAGTCCGTATCGGCCGATAGCCGATGTGCAGTTGCTGCTGACCCGGGCACGAGGACCAACAAGGACCCGGACGCGAGCACGAGACCCGGGCGCGAGTACAGGCAGAGGCCCGGGCACGAGCATAGCGGCATTGGCTGGAAGGAATCCGTATCGGCTTGCTGGCTGATTGGATCAGTAATCTAATTTCTTCATCTCCTTGTCAATTGCTGGGTCAAATTGACTGGCACGCCCGCGAACCTCAAATATTTTAGGACCTGCACTGGAGCTAAGCAGATCTCCTAGGCCTTCGCGTGTCTCTAGGCGCCGAACCAGATCGTCAGCAAGCTTTTCGGCACACCCGGCGGTTTTCGGCGTCAACAGCCGAGGAGGATTTCGACGGGGAGGCTGCCCCCGCGGCAGCCGGAGACGGAGGCATGGCCGGCGGCGACGAGGTCAAGGTGAGATTTGGGCATCTCAAATCGATGGACCTTTCTGTCTCTCTCCTACTTCTCCAGGGGCTTTTGTGTAAATAAACCAAAGCCTGAGGTGAGCACAGTGCTACAATAAGGCCGTAGCGGACCGGGCCAGCCCGAGCACGGTGGGCCGCCGACAGGCCGTGCCGGCAAGGCACGGCCCACGACCTCGGCGGGCCATGCCTAGGCCAGGGGGAGGCACGCGGGCTGGCACGGCACGGCCCGCTACAAAGGTCGTGCCTAAACAGGCCGTGCTGTAGTGAGCCGTGTCGGACCGTGCCTTGGTCCGTGCCAGCCCGGTCCGTCCGTTTGGCCTTGTATACAAGAGATCCAACGGGTTGGCTGTGGGGTCCACAAAATGTGTGTGTAGTCGGCTCCACCGGCTGGACGCGGGCTACAGCGCGTGTGAGGAGCTTAGGGCAATGCAAGTGGCTTCTTTGAGTGATCTCAGATGCTATGTGATCGTCACGTAGACTAAAGCCACACCTCAAAAAATCCTTTCATCACAATACAAGTGGTTCCAACTCGTATCTTCAATTGTTCATGTCAGTCCTTGGAATTTTTTTATTTTAGTCTCTATACTTTTTAAATTTAGAAAGGAGTCCAAAATTTTGCATATGGAATCCAACAACACATAAATTAATATTAACTCACCGAGAAAGCTGCTCTGCGCGCACATGTTGGCAGCGCGCATGCAGCGATGGTACTGTAGCACACGGTAAAAAATAATATTAAAAAAATAAAATATTAAAAATTCAAGTAAACTTTATACTAATAATTTAAAACTTTCATCTCTAATTTTGAAACTTTCAACTCAAATTTAAAAACTATTAACTAAGAATTTTAAAAAATATACTCAAAATTTGAAATTTTCAACCCAAAATTCGAAACTTTTAATTAGATTTTTCAAAAATTTTCAAACTGAAATGTAAAACTTTTAACTCTGTTTATTTATGTATTTTTTATAACTAACATTATTAAGTACTAATGATAGTGATTAGTGGATAATTAGGGGCTTAACACTGCAGCCGCCGCGCACGCGACTTGGCTTAGCCGCGCGTGCGCTAGCCAAGCCCTTAACTCACTACAACACTCCACCGCCGCTAGCTTCTTCCCCTTCCTCCACCGATGCCTCTCCCCTTTCCCTCTCTCTCGAGTGGAGACCTCCCCGGCGGCAGCGAGCCTCTCTCCTCTCTCTCCCCGGCGCCTGCTCTCCTTCCCTCTCTGGCGCCAGCACCCCCTCCATCTCTGGTGCCACCTTCTCTCCCCCTCCCACCACCCGACTCTAGGCGAACCGAAGGTGAGGCCATGGTGACAGGGAGGCGAACTGAGGTGAGGTTGCAGCGGTGGCGAGGAAGCTGAGGCGATGAGCTCAGCGAATAACAGACGCGGTCAACGAGGCGATGAGCTCGCCGAATGGCCGCCTTCTAGATCCGGCGCCTCCAACCTCATGCGGCCATGGCTGCCATGATCTTGGGGCGTGGAGCTCGGTTTGGTCACAGCCTCTCTCTTCCCGACCGATGTCGTCGCTGTCCTACTCGTCGGCAGAGGAGACAGCGGTCGGAGTCCTCTCCTCCTACTCGTCATTGTCTCTCCGGCCATGCTTTCCCCTCTACGACCATGAGGTGTGCTCTCTCTCCCTCCTCTCTCTTCTTGGATTGCCTGGATCACACCTTTTTTCCCTCTTCTCCCCAAGCCACTGTGCCTTCTGCGAGCAACGTTGACACCATGCGAGGCCACTCCTTGCCTCCACCGTGGCATCCGAACCTAGCTGGCAGCTGAGGGCACGACGCTAGGGACACGCATTGTAAACGCCCTTATGGCTTATTATTCTCTTGGTTTCTGTGAGTATGTTTTCTGAACTGTTGAACAGTATGTTTTTTAAATATTGTATATATAATTTTTTAAAAAAAAAATTAGATAAACCTTTCAAGTTTGTAATAGTTAATACTCAATTAATCATGTACTAATAACTCGTCTTATTTTGCGTGCCGCTAATAAGCCAAAGTCATAAGCTCTTTCAAACGATACCTTAGTCGTTCGTTTCCCTCTCTCTCCTCAATTCTCTTTCCTCCATGTAAAAATAAAATGATGTGGTATCTTTTGGAGCCCTGAGTCAGATTATTATACCTGCTCTTATGGTTGGGTCTGTATTTCAAAGTTTAGGGATCCGCCTATATATTTTACTTTTTAATGGAGCTTGCAAAGCTCTAACATTTGTGTTTCCAGGTCCTATTTTAGGTGATCTTGGACTATATGTGAAGAGCTTGATCTCAACCTCAAACAAGATTCAAAAACCACTTTGCTATCCATCAGTTGATTAAGATTTCCCCAAATATCATTTCATTGAATGGATGTCGTCGGATCCAGAATGATCAGCCTGGCAAGCATCTTCAACCTCTAGCACGAGCAGAATGAGAGGAGCCAGATGGCAGGGAGGACTAACGGGCAAGGGTGGCGGCGTTGCCACGAGGGTGGAGGTGCGTGGTAGGACGGTGTCAACGACAATGGTGAGGGAGCCATGTGGTTATGAGTCGGTGGCTAGTGAGGATTTGGCGACACGAGCCACTGAAGACAAAGGAGGTGAGGCGGGGTGGAGGAATTGTGCCATAATTGATGAAGAGGCACAACAGCGGTGGGGGCAGTGGCATCAGCGAAGAAGGAGAAGAGAGAGGCCACGACGAGGCACGGCTGGTGGGTCTTGGTGGTAGTGGCGATGTGGGGCTATCGAAGCAGAGTGAGGCGGCGTGCGTAGATGAGATTGTGATGAGGGAGGAAGCAGTGGCACGACAGGGTGGACCAAGAGGAGAGGAAGAGAGTTATAGTTTGTTGTACTTTCTGGCCATCCAAAAAATGATGGTTATATAGGGAGAATTCATCTACCTAGTAAATAGGTAATCCCATTCAAAAAATCAACATAAAGAGCACATTGCACTTAGATGGTGTTCTTTTTAGCTTCTAACTTATGGCTACTCTCTCGATTTCCGTTAGCACACTTCCCGAAACGCAAAACGGTGTGTTTTTTATAAAAAAAATTTTCTATATGAAAGTATCTGTAAAAAATCAAATAGATTTATTTTTAAAGTTTCCAATAGTTAATACTTAATTAATCATGTGCTAATGACATTTCTCGTTTTACATGCGGCTTATAAGCCACAACCATAAGATGATTGAAACACCACCTTAGACACATTAGAGTCGAGACGAGTTCAAATCAATCATTTTTTCTATGGACAGAGTTAGGCATTAGGTGTCCGATTTCCCAAAAATATCACGCATTGTTCGTTAATTGCTGAAAATTATTTCATCACTTGGTCAAATGTTTCAACTCATTTGATAAAATGTTTTAAAGAGATGCAACATTTAAGAAAGATTTATTGCAATAGTGAAAACCTACTACGTGAAACATTGAGTCCCTATTATTGAAACATCAAAAAAAATATAAAATCAAAACTTAAAACATGCAATATAGTCAAATTCCCGTTAAAACATTTTGTTTTTCAACTGCTTTAGCTTTTTTGCAAATCAAAGATGAGCCCGGTCATCGTATACGAATGAGCGTGTAATTACTCCATCATAAAATATAGTTGTCTCTAGGTTTAAATTTTGTTATAAAACGTAGCTACTTTTACACATATTTTCTAATCTCAATCAATCACAACTATATGTCATTTAATATCTTCACCCATTTACTCATCTTAACCCCTCATTTAATTTTATATCACTCTTTAATCTCTATGAAAAACTTTAGAAATAATTATATTTTGGGAAAGGGAGAGCACGATGTATTTACAAGATTTAGGCTTGTTCGGAAGGGCTAGTATGGCTTAGCTTATTCCTGCACGGAAAACGAGACAAGCCATTAGCGCATGATTAATTAAGTTTTAATTATTATAAACTTAAAAAATAGATTTATTTGATTTTTAAAACAACTTTTATATCGAAAGTTTTCGCACGAAACGTATCGTTTATCAATTTGAAAAACGTGCTAACAGAAACAGAGAGAATAGCCAAGTCTTGTTTAGAACACAGTTTTATAAGAGCATCTCCAGCAGGGACCCTAAACACAGCCCCCAAACAGTTTTTGGGTGGTGGGAAAAAAAACTAGGTCCAGCAGGGACCCTACTACGGCCCCCAAAATGAGGAGGCCCCCAAATCTTTCCTCCAAGCCCCCAGTCTTGGGGGCTCTATAGCACAGCCCCATCGACGTTATTTTGCCGCCTACGACAATTCCCCACCCACCGAAGAGAGCGCCGTCTGGGAAGAGGAAGATCGAAGAGAAAAATCATCGCACCTCGATTGGCCACCCGCCGCCGCCGCCTTGCTCGCCCGCTGCCGCCCTCGGCCAGGCGCGGCGTCAGCCGGCCACCGCCTCCCGCCACGCTCGCCCGCCGCCCCCTGCCGCGCTCGCCCGCCGGCCGTTGCCTCCCGCCACACTCGCCCGCTCCCGCCGCGCTCGCCCGCCGGCCCTCGCCTCCCGCCGCGCTCGCCCCCTGCCGCGCTCGCCCGCGCTTGCCCGCCGGCCCTTGCCTCCCGCCGTGCTCACCCGCTCCCGCCGCGCTCGCCCCCTGTCGAGCTCGCCCGCCGGCAGCCGCCCCCCGCCGCTCTAGCCCACTCGGCTGAATAGCTTTATATATATATATATATATATATATATATATATATATATATATATATATATATATATATATATATATATGAGTACAAATGAATAAATGTAATATTATAATATAGTTTATGCTGAAATACAATAGAAAAAAAATAAGAGAAAATAGGGGCTGAGAAATAGGGACTGTTACTGGAGTTCGGAGCATTTTTGAGGTCTAAAGAAAATGGGGGCAGCCCCTATTTAACCTTTGGGGACTCTAAAATAGGGTCTATTGCTGGAGATGGTTAACATCGATAATATAATCATGCATGCCAAAATTATCCCCACTTTTCTATCACTCGAACCCACAATATCTCAAACTCTTTTCCTCAGGGGAGGGGGAAGCATCCCATCCTCATGCGAAAGTCATTTTAAATTCTAGTGACCTTGACAACACTGTAGATGTTACAGAACCAGCCGGCGATGGCTGCGAACACTGACAAGCGACGCATCGTCGATGATGGGCCCACATAGCGTGCCGTCGGGCTTCACGGTGTAGGCCATGCTGACGAACACCACCCGCGTCCGCTTCTCCGTCGCCGTGAACTCGAGCACCTCGCGCTTGTACCCGCCCGTGCCCTGCGACTGGTATGTCACCTTCACGCTGCCGCGCGACGCGTACGCCTGGACGGTAAGGGACCCGGCGCACCCGTCGCCGGCGTCCCCGACGGAGAACTCCAGCCTGTACGACCGCCCGGGCATGGTGCTCACCTCCTGCACCAGCGCCGTCTCCATGCCGGACACCAGCTCAACCGCGCGGGCGCCGCCCGGCACCGAGTAGTGCGCCGCGTCGACGTACTTGACGGACTTGGTGGACGACAGGATCGTCCATGGGGACAGCGGCGAGTAGTCGTCCTCGTCCATCGGTGGCACCAGCACGCCCCAGGACGTGTTGGGGAAGATGTACGGGCCCTCCTCGAAGCCCCCATTCTTAAGCATGTTACCTGGATGATTCGTTTCACAGTGAGCATCATCGCATTGAATTTCGGAGAGAAAGCACACTGATAATAGCTTCAATTTTGGAGAGGTTAACACCCCGCTTAATTACCTTTGGTGGTTTGAGGAGGCTGCAGGGTCTTAATGGCTAACGAGTCGATGAGAGGGCCGCAAGCTTCGTCATCGGAGACACCGGGGTTGTGGACGATGAGGGACACGACGCTATGCTTGGCCTTGAACGCCCAGGAGTAGGAGTCCCAGCCGCTGCTGGTGTACACCGTCTGGATGGGGAGCTCGCCGGACTCGGGGGTGACCGTGACGTTCAGCAGCTCGGACTGGGCGCAGGTGCGCGCGGCGTTGAATGTGATGCTGTAGTGCATGTGTCGGGTGAGGCTGATGCGCTGCTGGATGGAGGCCTCGTTGCCCAGCCGCACGGCGTACGCGCCCTCCGGCACCGGCAGGAGCATGTCACCCTGCTTCTGGCCCGACCCGATGTACTCCACGAACCCCGAGATCTCCCATTTCGGTATCGCGTAGCGCCCCGTCACCCTCGTGCCGTTCATCTGCGACTTGTCCGGCGCCTCCTCGAAGTTGCCATTCGGCAGCAGGCCTGAAAAAATGCACGCAGCAGGCAGCATGACGTGTCAGCGATCTTCGTCATTTGATCACTCTTTAAGCAGAAATGGGCATCACAGATTTATCGTGCAGTTGATAACCATCTAAATCGTATGTATGATCTTAAGCTGGCAAATCTACTATTGAAGACTCTTACCATCGGAGATAGCCGAAGCCGATTGAGCAGCAAGGTTGACGAGCAATAAGAGCAGCGCAACGCAGCGGGTACTCTGCACCATCTCCGTTTTCCTTTTCATCAGCTCTCAGAGCAGGTACTACCGTACTACTCCCGGTACTTAGGCAGGTGGCGGGGATCGGACAGCAAACAGGTTAGAACTGTAGAGGAGATTTGATGTGCTGTCACTTATAGAGGATGGAGTTCGGACTCCATACCAGATGGATACCAGATGGGCAGCGCGTTTTCTGCAGGAAAACCGAGCGAAACGAGAACGAGCGCCGGATCCGCGGGCCGCCACGATCGAGGAGGTTGGCAGGGCATCTCTCGGTTCTGAGCCGTGGAAATGGGGTTCCTTGGCGGGGTGGCGACTGGGGAAGGCGTCGTCTGCGTTTGCCTGGAGTCTCATGGTGGCTTGCCATTCTGTTTCTTTTGCATGGGAAGCATGGCCGCTTGCCCTTTGAAAACTCTGCCGTCCCCGCGGCCGTGGTAACGACGGCAGACGCGGCGCAGTGCGACACACCGTCGGTTTGCTGAAACAGCTATACAGCCCACAGATATAGGGCCGAAATTACATAGAGGAAGGATTGGCCAAATTGGGTTAGTCCTTCAGTGATACTCCCTTCGGTTTTTAATAGATAACACTATTAACTTAAAAACTTTTAGATGTAGATTTGACTATTTATCTTATTAAAAAATTATATATAATTATTATTTATTTTATTGTCACTTGTTTTATCATAAAATTAAAGATTTTTAAGCATGGCTTATTTTTTTTTATATTTGCATAAAATTTTTTAATAAGACGAATGATTAAACATATGATAAAAATCAACAGCGTCGTGTATTAAAAACTAGAGGGAGTATAAACTTATAATTGCCGTTTATACGCTAGGCCTTGACTGTAACATTGTAAATAGATTAGATATATAGATGGATGTGCTATCTATCTATCTATTAAGAGAGAAAAAGGAAGCCAGCCGTGTGGCTTGTAAATTACCATACTGATTGAAGAAAAAGATAACTGCCATTAGATCATAGTGAATTCATATTATAACGATTATATTATGAAAAACATAGCATTTAGATTGTGTATCAAATCCAATTCATATTTTAAAATCTACTGTATAAAAATATAATTGTATCTATATAAACAGGAGGTAGGAGAGCATATCAAATCTAGTTATTTTTAAATCTAGCTATGTGGATACTAGTAGTAGTAAACTGATGGGCTTGTTACACTTCAATTTGTACTGATGAAGAGGCTACGGACAAAATGACCGAGTTAGCCAGCAACAAAAGTGTATACGAACGATGGATCAAATCGAAAGGCAAAAACAACAGCAATAACGTGAAAAAAAAAACCAAGAAACACCCAAACAGATCGAGTAGCCGTTGTGTGCAGGTTCAAGAAGTCGATCGGCGGGTGAACTTGGCCAAGGGAACGCACAACCGAGCTCTAAAGGGGGTCGGAGTTAAACTCCGATTCCCCACCTTCCTCGGCACTGACGATTTGAGGGTGATAATTACTGGACATTGACAATTCTTAAAAACAAACTTTGGCAAAGTACAATGCAATCCAAACGGCAATACGTTGCCTCTCTGAAGTATGAACTCAACATAACAAAAGAAGCTACACGAATATACACCAAAATCTTTCAAATGATAACCATAGATGATGACAATAATCAGCCTCACTCCTTCAGATGAATACTTTTAACATCACTCTCAAACAAAATGAAAAGAAATACGTTTTCAAGAAAACGGTCGACTGCTACTCCCAGCACAGTCACATTACAACGCGCCACACGTGCGGTACGAGTACATATGACCGGCCGCGAACTGCCTGCCGTGTAACATGTCAGAGACGAAGCAGCCGACGAGCCGGCGGCTGCTGGTGGGACACGCACACGAGCGTGGCGTCGTCGACGACGGGCCCACACAGCGTCCCGTCCCACTTGGTGATGTACGACGAGCTGACGAACACCACCCGCGTGGTGTCCGCGACGGCGGCGAACTCCAGCGACGCGCGCGTGTGCCCGCCCGTGCCCTGGGAGTTGTACGACACGGTCGTGCTCCCCTGCCCCGCGTACGCTCGCACCTGCATGGATCCCACGCAGCCGTCGCCGGCGTCCCCAACCGAGAACTCCAGCCTGTACGACCTCCCCGGCACGGTGGGCACCTCCTGCATAAGCGCCGTCTCGAGCCCGGACACCAGCTCCACGGCGCGTGCGCCACGGGGCACGGCGAAGTGCGTGGAGTCGACGTACTTGACGGCCTTCGTGTACGACATCACCATCCACCCCGGCAGCGGCGAGTGCTCGTCCTCGGAGATCGGCGGCACCATCACGCCCCACGGCGCGTTCTGGAACATGTACGGCCCCTCCTCGAAGTCACCGTTCTTCAGCATGTTGTCTGCTCGATCAATCAGGTTTCTTTCATCAGGACGCGCAGCAAAAATTCGTAGTAGCAAGTTTTATTTGTTGCAACGTGCTGCCCGTCTTACTCTGGGTGGCCTGAGGAGGGTACAGGGTCTTGATGGCGATGGAGTCGATGAGCGGGCCGCACGCGGGGTCTTCGTCCTCGCCGTGGTTGTGGATGACGAGCGACACGAGGCCGCGCTTGGCCTTGAACGCCCAGGCGTACGAGTCCCAACCACTGCTGGTGTACACCGTCTGGATGGGGAGCTCGCCGGACTCCGCGCCGGGTGCCACCGACACGTTGAGCTTCTCGGACTGCGCGCAGGTGCGCGCCGCGCTGAAGGTGATGGAGTAGTACATGCCCCGTGTCACGCTGATCTGCTGCTGGATGGAGGCCTCGTTGCCCAGCCGCACGGCGTGCGCGCCCTCCGGCACCGTCAGGAGCATGTCACCCTGCTTCTGCCCGGACGAGATGTACTCCACGAACCCGGTGATCTTCCAGTACGGAATCGCGTGCTCCCCCATCACCCGCGTGCCGTTCATCTGGGACTTGTTCGGCCGGTCCTCGAAGTTGCCGTTCAGAAGTAGGCCTGCGTTGTGCATGACGTGGCTTGTATAAGCAAATAGGTTCAGAACAACCTGACACAACCCAAATCTCTCTATGCTTATACAAGTCACGCTTGTACCGAACCAATTATAGCTAATAAAACTGGTTTATAAGCCACACATAAAACGAGAAATATCATTAACATATTATTTATTAAATATTAGCTATTATAAACATACAAAATAGATTTATTTTTAAAAGAAATTTTCATATAGTAATTATTTGTAAAAAGTCTCATTTAATGTTTTGAAAAATGTGCTAGCGAAAAACAAGGTAATAAGCAAGCCAAAAGCTATTGTAAACACTAGCATATACTGTGGTAAATCAGCTGATCACGATGAATCCAAATAAGCCAACATGTTGTTAAGCATAGGAGTAAAAGTAAAACAAGTGTTCAAGGACTGGCTTATTCGAGCATGGCCAACCCATGGACATCGCGTGCAACGGTCGCATGGTCCCATGTTTCTAAGACGGTCGCACCATGATCCACGAGACGGCAGCTGAAAGTCGTTCTCGTTTCATGTTACGAATTATAGTATAAAATTAAGTAACATCTAGGTCTCACGTGATGAGAGATTCTTTATCAGTAAATTACTCAAATTCATTCTGCTTCACACTTCGATTCTCTGCCTGAACTGAAGATGTTCCTACGCACGTGACCATGCAGAACTTCGATTTGATTTCTGTGTCACCTTGTCATAACTACCAAGTCAGCGCCGGCATTTTCGGCATTAGTGATACTCCAACTAAGAAGAGTGCACACGGATATTATTTCAAGGAATTAAGCTGTCGCGCCTCATTTGTATACTGCGCCTTCAGTTTCCACATTGGGTTCATCCTCCCTAAATGATTACTTAGTTCTAGTTGTCATAGCAAAACGAGAATGTTTCAGGTAAGAACTACCCTACGTTGTCTTCCCAAATGAAAAGAAAACCTCGTTCGTTTTAGACAGATAAGGGAGAAAACCTGATTGAAAGAACTAGACCTAAGGAAACGGCATCGACCTTATCATCCATTGCTATAGCTAGGGGACCAATTTAACTAGCAGATATATTGTTTTTTTTTGTTCAGGTCTTAGTCCATTGAAAAGATAGCTAAAAGAATATACACTATGGTTTTATGTAGAAGAAAATGTCTTGCAGGTACAGTTTGCTAGTCACATTACCAGTCTAACAGTTTAATTAAAATTAATGACTAAGAATTAAGAACATCATGACAGTAACAACAATGATCACTCTTCACAGTGCTTTCTACTAGTTCATGGCAAAGAATTGCCATCTAGCTAGTGGATGGCAAATACCCCTACGAATTTTGCGAGGTTTCACAGGAAGCAGGCTCTGGTAGTTCAGGAGTAAACACTTAATGTAGATGTTGACGCTCTCACCATCGCCGGCCGCTCGAGCAGCCGTGGAGACTAGCAACAGCAGCGCGACAACACGCGCGCCATTATTGGCCACCATCTCCGATTCGGCTGCTCTGTTTTCTCGGTTACAGCTAGCTCGATGTCCCCTTCTGATTAATCTCCGGGCTTTTGGGAATTTTTTGCACTCTCGATCTAGCTCTTACCTGGGACGTAGCTTAACCGGGACGGGTGCTGTTGCCTTGTACTTATAGGGACGTACGACTCTGTACTGCGTTAGCAAGCCGAGACGCCGATCGGGCTACGCATGCGCGCGTCGGCGCGGGCAGATTGGGCGCCGCGCGACGCGCCGGGTCGGTGTGCGTGCGCGCGAGTCGCGAGAGACTCCCTCTCCCTTCCCGGATTCGATCGCCCCGATCGATCCGAAGATTGATTGATCGATCGCGTGGACGGGAGTAGCCAACAACCGGGGGAGAACGTAACCGGACTCCTGCTTGCGGTCACGTGGAGGACTTCTGCTGCATGCGCCGGACTGCAAGGCCGCTGCAACGGAAGGATTCCTCTGTTCAGGCTGTTTTTTTAAAGGAAATTCTGTTCAGGCTGTTCCCTTGGCCGGCGTACGTGGCGGCGCTGGGGCTCTCCCGCGGGGGATCAGTCCCTGTCGGTGTTTAGTTTTTTCTCATTTTGAAGGAAGGAAGGAAGTGCGTCCTTAATTTGCCGTGTCGGCTCTATGTTGTTTGCGCATAAATGCACAGTTTTGGGGGAGAGGGGATCAGGTTTTTTATTCTTGATGGGGTACTTGATCGATGATCAGGTTGGTGTTCACGTGGATCTGATTTGCTAGAGTGGCAGCATCTACGACTTGCCACAGTTCGTCAGTTTCGGTTTGTCGGCTGTCAGCTTCCATGCTGCTAGTTAGGAGTAGTTCTTTGCAGGGGAATAGAAAAAGATCAGACCTTCAACGTCCTTATCGCCCAGCGTGTATGTTCGGTCTGCACATACTGCTGGTCAAATTTTGGTGCCAAAATGCGAAGCTGCCAACGCGCTCAAACTGAGATATCAGCTTCCTCCGTCTCAAAAAAGACAACTCCTAATCATCCAAAAAGAGATTAAGAAAGAGAACAAAAGACCAAAAATATCCTCATCAATAAAAAAATAGTATTAATGGATATGTAAATAAAAAGTATCGAAGGGATATAATTTCTCAATTTGTAGACCGCTAATAGATAAAAAGGTAAAGCTGAATTATTTTGAGACAATATTTTAACTCTAAAAGTTGATTTTTTGAACGGATCATAAAGCATGAACTAAAACCAGCGTTGGTGCCAGTTCACCGTTGTAGAAAGCCTAGTACATTTATTGTTCTCTCCCATCCTTCCAATCAGCATGCCCACATCTCACCACAAGCATATGGTTTGATGCAATGGTTGGTTTGGACATTGGACCGTTTGGGGGGGTGTCACACTGCTACGGACATGAGATCGTGGCTGTAGTTGGATGATTCGCGTGCCATGGCTATTTCGCGCGCTCGTTTAGAACAGATGTTTTTCGTCTTGAACCGAAAAGATCGGTGATCTTTCCCCGCTTGACTTGGTCTTCTTTTCCTCTTTCCCAAGCCGCTTCCACTCGATTGCTTCTCTCCATCCACCCCTCTCTTTCCTGTCCCTTTTTTTCCCCTCCTCCACTCTAGATCCAAAAAGGAGAAGTGAAAATAGCAGCAGCCCACCCCCTCCACCGTTTGGAAGAGAAGCGTGAGGTCATCATCCCCATCTAGCATAGACCCTGTGCTGTTCGTGGTAGAGGGAGGCAGGGATGATTAGGATTTTTGACCGCCACTTTGCCTCCACGTGAAATGAATCGTCAAGTTGAGCAATCTTTTGAGGTTTCAAGTAGATATTTTATTTGATTCAAGTACAAGGTTTTGGGTTTCTAAATAGAAAATTCAGAGATTTGAGTTGAAAGATTTTCATAGAAGCATCTAGAGATTTCAATTGAAAGTTTGATTTTTGAGTTGAGTTAAAATTTTGATGCAATGGATTGAAATGTTTGAATATTTGAGTTGAAAGTTTCAAAATCTAGATTCAAAGTCTAGTTTCATGAGTTAAAAGTTCGAAGTAAGAATAGAAATATTTGGAGATTTCAGTTCAAAGTTTCAAAATCTGGACTGAAAACTTTAGTTTCATGAGTTGAAAGTAATTTTTTCAGGGCAAAGTGTTTCCAATTGCAAGAAAGGAGGTTAAGATTGGTGGTGTTGGAAAGTGCGCGCGACTTGTCTTACTCAGACGGGCGTGCAAATTAGCGATAACTTCCAGTCTAGTTCATCCAAGAATACTAGGACTCGGCCTTGGGCTCCACAACATGGGCCTTAGTATTCCAGCCCAAGTCCTGTCTCATGGAGCTAATCCCATTATAGACTTGAGAGTTTAGAATTTCAGAGATCGCCCGAAAGTCCAGAGTTCCAGACTTTAACCCGTTCTGCCGTTCATGAGTTGTTCCCAACACTCGATCCCGTGGTCGCGGGTCGAGTGTTGAATGTCGCATAGCAGCCTCTCGACGATCGATCTAATCCTGCCACATGCACGTAGTCGCATACATCTTCTCTCCTCTCTTTGTCAATTGGACGTGGAAAGTCTTGTTTCTGGACTGAACATTCTTGTTCATCGTTGAATACGATACGAAGGGCCACCATAAATCTTCAGATGCCAGCTAGCTGGCTGACTCAAAAGTAATTCATATATGGAACTACGCGCAATACGGCTACCAGATAATTGCTGTCATGTTTTATTTATGAAATAAATTAAACCTATATCTACTTATATTTTCAACAGATAATGGCACTGAAAGGGCGACTTCTATTGCCAGAAACACGCGACTTCGCGTGGAATTTCACCGGGTCGACATGTACATGGTCGCGAACTTCCAAGCTCTCTCCACTTTGGTGGTACACATGCGGTTCCCTGCAGCCGCGCCAACCGGTGTCGTAGGACACCGTAAGTATTGGAATATGCGGCAATTCTCGATTGATCTGGCTAATCGCAAGTACGCGGTCGATGCCGTAGGTCGAGAAGACGATGGTTCTCTCGCCCTACAAAAGCCGGCCGCATGGACCATATGCTACGCACGTCTCATCGAACGTCACACACAGGCGCGCTGATCTGCAGTACAAGTACACGAGCCATACATATACACGATAGTGGCGAACTCACCGACACCGATTATTCTGGCGTTCCTGGCACATGAGCTACCTCTCCTCCTCTCCGTCGCTGCCCCGGCGGCCGCGCAGAACTGCGGCTGCCAGCCGAACCTGTGCTGCAGCAAATACGGCTACTGTGGCACGGGCAACGACTACTGCGGTGAAGGGTGCCGCTCCGGTCCGTGCTATGGGGGCGGAGGTGGAGGCGATGGTGGCGGCAATGCCGGCGTGCCTGTGGAGAGCCTGGTCACCGAGGGGTTCTTCAAGGGTATCGAGAACCAGGCCCCGAACAGCTGCGCCGGCAAGAACTTCTACACGCGGCAATCGTTCCTGAACGCCGCCCACTCCTACTCGGGCTTCGCCAAGGGCCGCTCCAACGACGACTCCAAGCGCGAGATCGCCGCATTCTTCGCCCACGTCACGCACGAGACCGGACGTAAGCAATAATATAAACATACTATATATACGTATGTAATTTGCATGCATATGTATGCGGGTAACTAACGAGGATAATAATGGCAGATATGTGCTACATCGAGGAAATAGACGGGGCGAGCAGGGACTTCTGCGACAGGAACAACAAGCAGTGGCCGTGCCAGCCGGGGAAGAAGTACTTCGGGCGCGGGCCATTCCATATCACGTGGAACTTCAACTACGGGCCGGCAGGGCAGAGCATCGGGTTCGACGGGCTGAGGAACCCGGAGAAGGTGGTGCAGGACCCGGTCATCTCCTTCAAGACGGCGCTCTCGTTCTGGATGAACAACGTGCACCAGGTGATGCCGCAGGGGTTCGGCGCCACCATCAGGGCCATCAGCGCGCTCGAGTGCAACGGCAAGAACTCCGGCGCCGTCAACGCCAGGGTAAATTACTACAAGGACTACTGCCGCCAGTTCGGCGTCGACACCGGGGGCAATCTCTACTGCTAAGCTATCGCTAGTTTAGCTAGCTGCACGGCCGGCTAATCATGGCTGAATAAATAAAGTAGTCACGTAGCATGTATGTACGGTACCTGCTGAAAGCGACGTCAAGAGCTACTATAGCGGTGTACTCTCTCTATCCAAAAATATAATTTTTAAAGTTTAACATAAGTATTAAAAAAAGATAAACTAAATAGAATATTATTGTAATTGGTTAAAAAGAAAAAGCATATGAAAATATAGCTATATTTGAAGATAAATTTTAAATATTAAATATAGCTATATTTTTGAACGGAACATATGTGCCGGCTGATCTGATTGCTCAAATAATAACTAGCAGTCAGCAGGATGGTCCGTGTAAATTGCATGGCTAGATTTAATTAGTTTATAGCTCTATCTATCTATCAATCTATCTATTCTATTTATAACAAAGATAGTTCTAAAACAAAACACCATAATCTCTCTTTATAAACCTAAAAATTAGTACGTTAATCAAAAAAAATAAAACATTGACCTTCGGATCATGATTAATCTAACTTAGATACGGCTGAGATGTAATTGATGGATATACATATTGACCGTTAGAATTTGACTCGGATTGTATCAAAACCGCATATTACCATGACACTAAGTCAAAAGCCACATCCAGGCATATAGAGTAGATTGCATCGGACTCATTTTTCATAGTCTGAGCATCCCCAAAAAAAAAAAAAACCCGTCTCCAAGTTTGACAAAAGTGCCCCAGATGTAGCATTAAAAATATATGCCGCATGTCACACAAGCTACATCTAACGTTTTGCATGGTGCCAACATACCAAAGTTCAAAAGCTACAAACAAACTGAAGTCCTAAATTTGAAAGCTGTTTGAGGTGCCGCTGATAAACCGTACAGAAATAAATGAAGCAACCAATAATTTCTGGATAAAATTTTATATATGTGTTATTCACATATTTAAAAGCCAATGGTAGAAAATATATATACTATGATGAAAAAACCAAAAATCAATTCTAAAAATATAAATTTTGGCTATGACCGATAAGCCAAAAAAAAAACAGACCATAAGAGCCATCAATATTAAAATAACACATTGCATCATAACACTGTATTCTTTTTAGGCGAAATTTGCCATAGGACTAGAATAGATTCATGGTATTTACTATGGGACACTTCAAAAATATGTCTTTGCTTAATGACACTCCAATTTTATGATAATTTTAAAAAAGGCACTATGGTCAATTTAAACATTTTGGTTCAATTGGAGATATAAAATTTTAGAAACACGCTTTTGTCCTTGTCCCAAGTTGCATGCTCAACTTGGTTATATTTTTGTCCCAAATTGCCAAAATAAAAAATATTTCAAGGGGTCTCACATTAATCGAAAAAAAATACAAAAATATGAACCATGGATTGTACGGTGGACCTTAATTATAATGGTCTAGATTAAATATCATATAGAACCACATTTAAAACTATTACATGCAAGGAGCTTAATTTGGATTCAAACAATCAGTTCTACCGATACACATCTGTTTAGAGCCGTCAACCAATCGAATTTGGTTTTCCTCGCATTTATATTAATATGGATAGTATTAGAAAATAAACAGACAAAGGCTTCGATTAGACAAGGATTCAAAGTGAAAAAAAAAAACCAAGAACGATAGTAGATAAAAATTGAAGCTGACAACTAGAGGCTGCATGCCCATCTCAACCTAAGAGTCATGGGAGCAACGTGATAGTGTGTTGGCCATGGACAAGCCTTGAGGGCATAGTAACAGGGTTCTATATTTTGGAAATAAAAAAATATTAGGTATCTATAAAAGCAAAATCGCAAAAATTTTGGAACGAAGAAAGTTGAGGTTTGAATAAACTTTTCTTATTTTTTTAAAAAATAATTTTTTGTCCAAAATAATTTCATATCAGGGAAACTAAAATTTCTTATATTTCAGCCACCGTGTCAAGAAGATCGGGAGAAGGTGACAACCTTGAACTAGCTCGAGGGCCCAACCACTTTGGACGGGCTTCAACGGCAAGCTCGAGAGCGAGGCGGCCACAATGAGACCGAGAGCAGTGACAATGGTTGCGTCAGGCAAGATCAAGGGATGCAGGAATCACAAGTGAGCTTGAGGTGTTGCACCACGACGACAACGAGCGATCTTGAGGATACTGATGAATGGAATGGCGAGCGGGCTCAAGGAAGGCAGCGACGGCAGGATAGCTCGAGTGTGGCAGCTGGCAAGAACGATGGTAGTAGCGCTAGCAGTGTTAAATGAGTTTGAGGGACGGCAGTTGGCGAGCTCTCATGGGAAGCCATAGTTGTAGGCTTGAGTGGCCTGATATAGAGGAGAAAGAAAGGGGATGACAGGCTAGAGGAGAAAGAAGGTAAAGCAAGTGTTGATAGGTATTTTGCGTTGTGATTTTTGAGAAAGAAAATAAAACAAATAGAAACATAAATTTGAATGGAATGCTATTAATGCGAATGGAGGTGACTTTGGCTATATATGTGAAATCACAAGTAATATATGCTATAGAACCAAAATTTTCAATAGATAAACATTCAATAGAGCTATATTGAAATGGCCAACAATTAAGATAAACGATTAAGAGAAATAAGGAATCACATGTTTTTAGAGTTAGAATAACCAAAAAAACATAAGTAAAAATATAAAAATAAATTAAATCGAGCCGCGAAAATACGTGAACCACCCTGTTAGTTGTATAATAATGCTGATGACCAACTTAAAAAATTGATGTGTGAACCTTCTATTCATCATGACCATGTTTTGATGTTTGTGCTGTAAACATGACTATATGAGCTTTGTTTGAATTGTGGGCTTGTGGCCCATGATAAACGAGTGACTCTTACCTGCAATGGGTGAGAAAACACACAAACCCACTGCCTCATTTCACCTCATCAATGCTGGTTCATAATGACCATCAGTGTCGAGCACTATTTCATCGACACTGATGAGGGGTCACTAGTGATGAACATAAGAACCGATACTGATGGGCCTCCATGAGTAAAAAAAACACCGAGCCAGTTCAATTCATCGAGCCAATACTTTGACGATTACGAAAAATTGAATTACACTGAATGAATAACAAATCACAAAATCTATACATGCTTTGAGTAAAAAGAAAGCATTAAAACACAAATCCAACAAAATTGAATCACATAATCAATCTTTAACAAGTTACAAAATTCATCACATTGGAAGAATTACATAAACTGAATTACATAGAGTAGGACATGTACATTGGGATCCATGATGCTGCCGCCAACGAGAAGAGGGTGCTAAAGGCCACGGCCGCCGCCACAATTTAGATGTCCCCACGCTCGCTGCTCCGGAGCAACCCATGCTCGCATGCCCGCTGGATCTGTAGCAGCCTGTGCCTATTGCCGCCGATAGAGCCCCCTAAGCTCGGGGCATGATGGATCTGACAGCCTGGCGTAGTGCTGCCTATTGAAGCTGGACAGCCGCACCACCCGCACCTGCCGCTGCCATTAGCACCAGCATGCCGCTTGTTGATAGCTAGCAGAAGTTAAGTCACGAAGACAAGTTGAGGAGGTAGGTAATGTAGTCGCCCTCAAGGAGGGTGGCTGGATCCAAGGAGAAGGAGGGGGCCACTGCTCGTTAGCCGAGGAGAGTGGCAGGAGGTTGCCACTCATAGCCGTAGGAAAGGGGGAGTGGGGAGAGAAGCATGAGGAGGGAGACTTCGAGAGAGTGAGAGATGACTTAAAACGATTTTATCCAGTACACGGCTTGGCTCTGTTTCTTTGTGCCGGTTCATTAAAAGGCTAGTTTCTAGGTCGGTTCATATAAAAAAACGACACTAACGGTTTGTATATGGACTCGACAGTGTTGTCTGTCATCAATGCCTGTTTTTGTCTAGTGTGTGTGCAGGGTTAGGTGGGAAGGAAACCCCTCACCAGTATCATTTTTTTTTTGTCTAACCAGCATTGGTAGAGCGTCATATCTAATGTGTTCTGTAGTAGTGGTCAATCCCCCACTCCACGCGCCTGCCGAGCTAGCTAGAGCTCCGTGGAAGAAAAAAAATATCAAACCTTCAACGTCTTCATCCAACGTGTATATTCGGTTTGCACATGCTGCTGGTCAAATTTTGGTGCGAAGTGCCAAACTGCCAACACAATCAAACAGTGAGATATCCATCTTTTTTCGGAGCACAGTGAGATATCTAAGAATGGTGTTGGTGCCACATTCCCACGTCTCACCGCAACCATATGGTAGGGGTGAAAACGGTTCGGATAATATCCGCTAACCGTCCGAAATTTCGGATACGGATAGGATCGGTCAGATAATTTTGGATTCGGATACGGAAACGGATAATTTTTTTCGGATACGGATATGAATACGGTAAAGGCATTATCCGGCGGATTTCGGATTCGGTCAGAAATTATCCGAAAAAATTTTCGGATATCTGCATCACCCATTAGATTTACTACTAACCTAACCCTAGCTTTTATGCCATTCTGTCTCTCTCAGTCTCAGATCTCAGTCTCTACTCTCTTCTCCATAGGACCACATCGACGCGAGACGCCACTCCCAGCACCAGCCGCCGCCCCTCGTGCCCACGGCCGCCGCCGCCGGGCCCCGAGCCCCCGCGCCCGCCTCCCCCGTCGGGCCCCGCGCGGGCATCGGCCTCCGCCACCGCCCGGCCTTGTGCCTCCCGGCCACCGGCGCTGGCTGTACCGCTCCAGTCCCCGGGGGTCGATGGCGGCGGCGGCCCGCTCCCGGTGCCCCTGCTGGCCACGTCCTCACCGTCGGAAACTCCCTCCCGCCGCCGCGGATCTGCCGCCAGTTCTGGAAGTCGGGGCCCTCAGGGGAGTACGTCGTCGCCCAACGCAATCCCAACGCCGATGCCCCCGGTAAGCTAGTCCTAACACCTAGGTTCTCGCCGAGTGCCCCCCATTTCTCTCTGCTTCCTCGCTTGCCGTTGGTTGCAGTTTGGCTTCTAAGTTTACATGAAATCGGTGTATTGGTACATAGGTTGAACTAGCAAGCATTGACACATGTAATAGTGTCAAAATACTCTGGTTTGCAGTGAATTGTTATGTTTGCAGTGAATTGTTATGTTTCCCATAGCTGGCCCATCATATGCAAGGACAAAATACTCTGTCAAAATACATGCAGTGTATTGGTACAAAATGTTGTTACTTGACCTGTTGCAGTGAATTGTTATGTTTGCAGTGTATTGTTATGATAATGCTATGGGAGTTGAAGTATCTTGTTGCTGTGATGCTGTATGGGATTGAGTTTTGGTCCTAATTCCTGTGTTCTGTGCTTGGATGGGAGACCTGCTTGCAATTCAAGAAAGTAATCATCATCCTGTTATTATTTGCAATTCAATAACGTAATCAACAGAGATGTCGCATGGCTCATTTTTGTAGGGCAATGCTAGGCATACTGGTTATCAATTTCAACAAGTTTGTGCTACCTAATAAGGAGATGAAATTCAGGATAATGGTAGTGGCCTTTTATGGTCCTAACAATCACACCAGTGGGTGATCTTGTTCAGTTAAGATACAGCCAAATACTCTCCCCACTAACAATAGGATATCTCCAGCTGTGCCTAAACCATCTAATAAACCATCTAGTTAAATCTAATATTAAATATACTTTGATAGTTTATTTGTTTTATGTTAGAAATGTTACGAATGATTTCACCAAATTAATATATTAAGTATTCATTATCTGCTTGGACAATATGTAGGTCATGGATTCATCATCATATGCAAGTAGCAGCAGCGCAAGTGTAGCAGCTTTGCAAACATCACAACCAACTCATCCCATGGAGGGACAGGGAGGAGATACCGAGAATCGACAAGCTCCAATTGCCCCGACACCGGCACCAAGAGTTGAAGTGAATTTGACAGAGGATACTACTGCTGCTTCGGATGTTCCTCTTGCAAAAAAAGCAAAGAAGTGTAGTTCTCAGGTTTGGCAACACTTTGACAAGTTTGAGAAAAAGATTGCACAAGATGATGGGACAGAGATTGTGGAGCTGTGGGCTTAGTGCAAGAAGTGTAGTTATAAATCTCGTCGTGAGACCAACAGGGGCACATCGGTATTTTGAAATCACTTATCCCACAAGCACTAAATCAAAAGTGGTCAGCAGCTTCTAAACCTCAAAAAGGATGAGAGCGGCAGTGGAACTACATCTGTTGATACTTACAGGTATGATGAGGCTATTAGCTTGAAGAAATTTTATTTGGCAATCATTATGCATGAGTATCCCTTCAGTATTGTTGAGCATGAGTACTTTGTGGATTTTATTAAGTCCTTACGTCCTACTTTTCCAATCAAAAGTTGCATAACTGTTAGGAAAGATATACTGAATATATTTATGGAGGAAAAGAAGAAATTATATGAGTACTTTAAAACACTTTCATGCCGCTTTAGTACAACCATGGACATGTAGACCTCAAATCAAAATAAAGGTTATATGTGCATCACTGTGCATTGGATAGATGATAATTGGTGCATGCAAAAAAGAATTGTCAAGTTTATGCATGTTGAGGGCCATCATTCAGGGAAAAACTTGTGCAAGGAATTTTATGATAGTATATTGGACTGGAACCTTGATAGAAAATTGCTTGCACTTACTTTGGATAATGCATCAACCAATGATTCATGTGCTAAGGGGTTAGTATTAAAGCTCAATAAGATATCACCCTTGATATGTGATGGGGCATTTTTTCATGTGAGATGTTTGAATCATATTTTCAATCTTGTTGCTCAAGATAGCTTAAAGCAAATTGCATCAGCTGTTTCAAATATCAGAAACACAATTACAATTGTGAAGAATTCCACATTACAATAGGAAGAATTTATGAAGTGTGCCTCAGAATGTGATGGTTTGGATACCAATAGTGGTCTTTCTTTGGATGTTCCAACTAGATGGAACTCCACTTATCTCATGTTAAAGCAAGCTATTCATTATAGACCAGCTTGTGATAGGCTTTTTCTTCGTCATAGAAGTAAATATCTTCATTGTGCACCAACAGCTGTTAATTGGACCATGGCAAAATCATTGTGCTCATGTTTAAAGAGATTCTATGATGCTACTTTGATCTTCTCTGGCAGTGCATATCCAATAGCAAATCTATTTTTTACTAAATTCTGTCAAATTAAGCTTGCAATATCTGAATGGTGCAGCAGTTCTGATCCAATTATAGCATCTATGGGCTATAAAATGCAAGTTAAGTATGATAAGTATTGGGAAAAGTCCAACATGGCTCTTTATGTAGCTTGCTTTCTTGATCCTAAGTTTAAGACACAGTTGGTCAACTACTATACAGACAAGATTTATAGTGATAAAGCTGCAGAACAAATTAAGAATTTCATGAATATTGTCAGCCAACTATTCAATGCTTATGTGTCTAGTTTAACAAAATCAAACAATGTAGTTGATATAAGTGTGCAAAAGGATTCTGCAGTGGGTGAGGATAAGAATGGGGAGAGTGACGATGAACTTGATGCAGATGTTTTGAACTACTTGCATGGGAGTAGTGCCCCTGGAAAAGGCACTAAAACTGAGTTGGAAGTGTATATGGATCAACCACTAGTGCAATGGGACACAAAAGACAAAAGGACATTTAATATTTTGCATTGGTGGTCACTAAAGAAACATGAGCTTCCTATTCTCTCTCGACTTGCTCGTGATGTGCTATCAATTCAAGTATTAACTACAGCTTCAGAATCAGCTTTCAGTGCCGGTGGACGTGTTGTTGATCCGTTCTGCAGCCGTCTAGATCCTAAAATTGTGCAAGCTTTGATTTGCATTAAAGACTAGACTGCAGCATCAAGAAAGGATAATTTTAAGTTAACTGTACAATTGTGTTATATATTTCAGCAAGTATTCTATATTTTGAGTAATTATATGATTGTGAACACTTAGGTGAAAATGTGGTTGGGTCTATCATCAATGAGATTGACATGGACAGCCTTGAGCGTACTTTTGCTAGTTTCTTGACCATGGTTTGTGCTTCTATTACTCACTCATAGAATTATTTGGTTGACTTTCATACTTCCACTAATATGTGATCAATCTTTTTTTACAGACTGAGGCTACAAATCATGAGAAAGATGATGATGTAGAGTGTTTTGATGACGAGGATGACGTATCACCAATGGATATTTGAAGAAAATGTTGCTGAATGTTTATGTGATGAACTAAGTTAATGCTTGTGATGAACTAAGCTTATGTTAATGTTTGTGATGAACCTATGTTAATGTATGTGATGAACTAAGCTTATGTGATGTGATCTATGTGGATGAATTATTTTGTGATAAATTATTTGATTGAGTATTTAAACTATTTGGATGGTCTATGTGGATGGTTCATGTTATGTGGATGAACTATTTTGTGATGGAAAATTTGATCATGTGATTAAACTATACTTGTTAATATAAACGTTTAAAATTACTATATCTAAAAATTGTGATTAAATCGAAGATGGTGATATGATTGTATACTTGTATAGAAATTAGTAATGCGTTGTTGATATGGATGCTTGAAATTTGTTGTATATATTGTTTAGCTAAAAATTTAGAAATATTGATATATTGTTTTACAAAAAATAATAGGTTGTCTCTCTTCGTTGGTTTCTAAAGTTCAGTTTGAAGGGTTTTTATATTCGAATAAATATTCGTTACCATATTCGTTCCGATTCGTATTCACTCCGTATCTGTTTCCGGTAATATTCGATTCCGTTTTCGTATCTGAGATTTCCGATTCCGAAAAAAATATGAAAACGAATATGGTATAGCTAGTTTCCGACCGTTTCCGATCCGTTTTCACCCCTATCATATGGGCTTGATGCAATTGCTGTTTTTGGATATTGGGTCGTTTGGGGTGCCCACTGCAATGCACATGGCCCCGTAGTTGGGCTAGCATGCTATCCCTGACTACCGTGCTATGCCAGCTCAAGGTCCAAATAAAATCACAGAGCTGATCCATCATGAACTTCAGAGTTCAGGCTTTCAGAGATCTGCCGACACTCTTCAGACTTTCCGACGTTCATGAGTTCTTCCAACACTCAAATTCGTGGTTCACGGGTCCGGCGTTGAATGCCGCAAAGCAACCTCTCGACGATCGATCTCATCGTGCCACATGCCAGTACATCTTCACTCTGTCTCTATTTGTCAATTGGCCGTGGAAGTCTTTGTTTCTGGACTGAACATTCTTGTTGATTGTTGAATATGAAGGCCACCATAAATCCTCACATGACAGCTAGCTGATTCTGTCATTCATATGCTCAATATACGGCTACCAGATAATGGCGTCGTCTACTTGGGAAGGAAAAATCACCGGAGAGGACGACTTCTACTGCCAGCAAGGCGCGACTTGGCGTGGAATTCCACCGGGTAGACAGGTACCGGGTCGCAAACTTCCAAGCTCTCTCCACTTTGGTGGCGCACGCGCGGTTCCCAGCCGCCGCGGCAACCGCTAGTGTCCTAGGACACCGCAAGTGTTGGAATATGCTGCAATTCTCGACTGATCCGGCTAATCACAAGTACACGGCGGATGCCGTATGTAGAGAAGACACTGGCTCTGGCCTATAAAAGCCGGAAATGGATCATGCTATCCCATCAAACCATCACCTCTCCCACACACGGGCGCTAAGCTGTAGCACAGCACGAGCCATACCATAGTCAAGTGCTTGGTCTAGCGATAATGGCGAACTCACCGACGCCGACAATGCTGGCGTTCTTGGCTCTTGGTTTAGCGTTCCTCCTCTCCGTTACCGGCCCGGCGGCTGCACAGAACTGCGGCTGCCAGCCGAACCTGTGCTGCAGCAAATACGGCTACTGCGGCACGGGCAACGACTACTGCGGTGAAGGGTGCCGCTCCGGCCCGTGCCATGGGAGCGGCGGCGGCGGTGGAGGCGGAGGCGGAGGCAGCGGCGTGTCTGTGGAGAGCGTGGTCACCGAGGCGTTCTTCAACGGGATCAAGAACCAGGCCCCGAACGGCTGCCCCGGCAAGAACTTCTACACGCGGCAGTCGTTCGTGAACGCCGCCCGCTCCTACCCGGGCTTCGGCAAGGGCCGATCCAACGACGACTCCAAGCGCGAGATCGCCGCCTTCTTCGCCCACGTCACGCATGAGACCGGACGTAAGCAATAATACAGCAACTAAAGTACTAAACATATAGTACTCCTATATATACGTATGCAGTAATTTTGCATGCATATGTATGCGTGTAATTAACGAGGATGATAATGACAGATATGTGCTACATCGAGGAGATAAACGGGGCGAACGGGGACTACTGCGACAGGAACAACAAGCAGTGGCCGTGCCAGCCGGGGAAGAAGTACTTCGGGCGCGGGCCGCTGCAAATCTCGTGGAACTACAACTACGGGCCGGCGGGGCAGAGCATCGGGTTCGACGGGCTGAGGAACCCGGAGAGGGTGGCGCAGGACCCGATCATCTCCTTCAAGACGGCGCTCTGGTTCTGGATGAACAACGTGCACCAGGTGATGCCGCAGGGGTTCGGCGCCACCATCAGGGCCATCAACGGCAACCTCGAGTGCAACGGCAAGAACCCCAACACCGTCAACGCCAGGGTGAACTACTACAAGGACTACTGCCGCCAGTTCGGCGTCGACCCCGGGAGCAACCTCTACTGCTAAGCGCTAGCTTCACTCGCGGCTCATCAAAGGCTGATCGAACAAATAATGTACTACTAATAAATAACACGTTTGGCGTGTGCTACGTACGTAGCATGCATGTAAATGTACGGTACACGCTGAAAGTGACGTCAAGAGCTAAGTGGTAGTGTAGTAAACATGTGTGTGCCGGCTGGCCGCGATGCATACTATCAACTGCTACGGAGTATTGACTGTTGACCGCTTAAATAAATCATTTCTCTAACCAAAGTTGCTTGCAAGCTTTTCGCTGATCCATGCATATGCAACCGCACAAAATTTTCCGTTGAGCGTCTGTCGCTAGCTAGTGGGTTATCACTGCCGTGTCTCAACTCACCGTACGTCCACATGGCCGTACGTCAACGTTGTTGGCTCCCTTTTACATGGAATGAGGTCCGACCGTCCGAGGCCTATTATACTAAGGACGTAGCCTGACAAATATACAGTGAGAACATCAAAATGTAAGATGAAAAATGTCTAAAGCCAAGGCTGAGATTTGTAGACTACAACTGTTATGAAGATGTACACGTATTAATGTTTATCCACACGACACTCGTACATATGTGAGCGCGCCTCTCAATACATGTTCAATGGGATGAGAACCAGCGGAAAATTTATGGTTACACTAAATTTCTTCTGAAAGTGTATTTGCATATACATAATATTATGTACATCAGGATTTAAACTGTTAGATAGAGTCATACATCTATAACTCTACTACCACACTATCGGTACTCCCTCGTAGAGTACAACTTGATCGACTATACTCTACACATCACTGTACGTGTACCTATTCTTTAGTTAAACAATTTGGAAATTATCAGAATTAATCTCCCTCAGATACCTCATGAAGCACTGGTACGTATCTATATTGTATATGCTATGACCTTGAGTCATGAATAAAATAGGGATAGGTAGAGAAATATTTTATCTCTACCTATCCTTATAGAATTTGTTGTGACTTGACACTTAGAGAGTGAATCACTTTCTTTAGTTCACTCATGCATATATATACACACACTGTCGCGCTAAAGCACGCGCTTTAGCTAAACCACGCACCTCACATGCGACGATAACCCCAAGCACATAAAAATGATCCCTGATCGGCCATAGTAAATGGATTACTATGGACGATCACCCGAAGTGCATAAAAGTGATACCTGATCGGCGATGGTAAATGGATTAATACGGACAATCACACTAAGCGCACAAAAGGATCTCTGACCGACGATAGTAAATAGATTACTCCGACAGTTCTCGAGCGTGGTATGTAGTACCGCACCTTTATGTGTGTTCAGGCTGGAGTAATTCATTTACTAATACTGTTTGGAATCGTCCACATAACTTTTTCCCTTGTGGTTGAAGTGAAAATTTTACTATGTACTTTAAAAAACCAATTACCGATTCAGGACACTCATGATAAAAGAGAATGATGTTAGTATGTTTGTAGTAACACGCACACTGATCACCGCTCGTTGCCTATAAGTAATTTCTTTCCACATGTAAACAATAATTTTGTTATAGACATGTATTTGTTACAAATAAAGCGCAAACTATATAATAAATGATTTACTCATTGTTACAATTAACCACGGCATTGTATTAAATTAGTATACATCTAAGCACCTCAAGAAAAAAACATACAAATGGGTATTTTACACGATCAACCACCCAAAAATAAAAAAAATACTCACCGATAAACACAACAAACAAGGTTATGAATAAAAAAATTTACATCATCGCCACTACTTTTGCGCAGTACACATGATTTTTCCCTGGCGACAAGGGCCACCGGCTGCCGACTGCTCACCGGCGCTAGTCCTCTACGTCACCACCTAGGGAGCCTATCGATCCAGTCGTCGATGATGTGGGCAGCCTGCCGTGCAGTCTCAACGAGCTTCCACGACCCTCTTTCCCCTTGCTCCCATCACCACGCTCACCTAGATCAAAGATACCACGGCCTTACGAGCCCGACGCCGGAGTAGTTGCGCCAGCGCCTAAGTAACCAGAGGGAGTCACCGGATCCTAGGCCCCTCTACCGTCGAGGAAGCGCGCCTCGCGGGAGCCCCTGTCAAAGAGGCAAACCTAGGCGGCAGCGGAGATCCACCACGGCGATGGTGGTGGCGATGGCTGCTCCTGCTCGTGGTGGCCACCGGATACACCAGATTTGCGTCGTCCCTCTCGGAGAGGCACTGGCTAATGCTCCTTCTTGTGCCAATGACTGCTCCTGCTCGTAGTGTCCACCAGTTGCCACGCCCCTAGATTTGCACCGTCGATGCCCCTCTCCTAGCTACCTCACTGATCTAGCATCGACGACCTTGCCGTCGATGTCTCACCGCCCTATTTTTCACTCGGTGCAGATCTGGATAAATCAAAGGGATTAGTGGAATGCATAGATGGTTGTTACCGGAGATGACACGGCCATCATCGTAGGGAGGCCGCCACCGTCGAGAGAAATCCCTGCCGCCGCTTCCTTTGCCTAGGAGCCGCCGCCTCCTGCATCTCCAAATCCAAAAATTTCGGAAAAAAATAAACGGGTGGTTGGTTACAGTACGGTGACCTCGTATATATTAATATGCATTTTAATGTCCAGTAAAAAAATTACTCAGATGGGTGGTTGGTTATGGTGTGGGGACCAGCACATATATATTAGTATATGGGTGTAATGTCTAGTAAATGAATTACTCCAGTAGTAAAGGGGTGTTTGGCAATGATTTCTTTCGCAGTAAAGATTTTACTACCACTATTACTTAATCAAAAGGTGCGGAAAGAGGTTTTTGGGGATGATTTCTCTCCCGATAAAAATTTTACTATGACTACTGCATGAAAAAAAGGTGCGGGAGGGAGGGAGAGGGGGCTGGGGACGAGTGGGGATCGCTAGATACGCTATGATGCGTGCGTTTTTAGCTAAACAACGCGCTGAGTGTGGTATAGAATATGTGTGTGTGTGTATATACACAGTTACGCTAATCAACACGCAGCGCGCTACTTAATAAGTAGCGCGCCTCACTCACCCCTTCCCTTCCTTCCACTTTTTTAGTTTTCAGTTTTTTTTCTACCCCACCTTCACCCTCTCATTATCGATAAAAGATTTACTCCTGCCCCATTCAATTCCCTTTTTTCCTCCTGCCGTCAAATAAAACCATTCTCTCCTCTTTCTAACTCCTTTCATCGGATAAAAAATTTACTTGTTCCCTTTTACTGTTCTTTTTTTCTCTCAAGTCAAATGAAACATTTACTCCGTTCCTCCACCTTGTCAAGTCAGATAAAAAATATTTACTCCGCTCCCCAATTCTCTCAAGTGAGATAAAACATTTACTCCATTCTCCTTACCTCCTATTTCTAAGTAAAAAAGGTTTACTCAGTCCTATATTAGACCCACAGTAAAAATAAAACAATTACTCCGCTCCCTACATTTTCTCCATGATTATTATTAACAATCATCTATAGTATATTGAATCATATAGTGTATAAAAAAATTACAACAATTACATTCAATTATTGACCCTATGGATAAAAAAATTATCCAACAGCATTCATTCATCGACTCGAAGAAGAGTGGATGTCGGTCGCCTCGCCACCGGCAGCGCCACAGCCTATCGGAGCTAGAGGTCCAAGCAGACATGGATGACAACGATGGGTGGCCTTGGTGGAACCGCTTCGCTTCTTCAGATCTGGAGACACCGCCATCATCCTCGGTGTCATCGAGCTCACTAGATCCAGGTGCCTAGGCAACGGCAAGCGGAGAGGCCACGGCAGAGGACTGATCTAGAGGAGCGCATGAAGAAGGGGGAGGCTTGCAGCCACACACCGCCCATCCCTACCCCAGATGGTGCAGCCCGCCATCCACAACCCTTTCGCGCCAGGAACCAGGAAGGGAGGAGATCAGCGCTAGATCTCGACAATGCGGTGAACCGATTGGTGCTCGACAGTCCCGGCGCGGCGAGGAACGCTGGGAAGGGAGGAGACAGAGATGATGGAGGGCTAGTCTCCGCCGGATCGTTTGTTGTCGTCACCGCTACCGTCGCCTTCTAGCCCGAGCCGCCGCGCTCCCTGTTGCAGCCCTCTATCATGCTGCAGTGGCACCTTCCCTTCATCGTCCGGCTTGAATGCCGCTGGTGGTAGGTCCCTCTGGCGGCGGCTCCCGAGTCTCACCGCCCTCCGATGCCGCCGCCGGAAACGAGAGCCTAGATCTGAAAAATTCGGGTGGTGGGTTGGAAAAGGGAGGGGATTGTGGGTTCTTGTTGTGGAACTAACGAATATATAGGTCTTATACGAGTAAATTTTTTATGCGCGATTTGCTCTACGCGTGTGGGGCGGTTGAGATGATCTGAGGCATGAGTAAAATGTTTACGCGCGATAAGCGCTATGCGCGTGGGGTGGTTACGATGATCGGAGACGCGCTACTTACGATAAGTAGTATGCTAGGCGCTCTATAGTAGTTCTATATATAGAGAGAGAGATAGATAGATAGATAGATAGATGATGGAAAGTGGAAATTCCTCTTCTACCATTTGTTTACATGACCCACCTAGAGGTATTTAGATAAACTATAGAGAATATCTCGTAACATATTCTCTGGGTATATTCTCAGATATATTCGTTCGTATATATTTCTTAGTGGTGTTCGCCTATTAATTCCTGACGTCCTAAGGGATACGGGTGACTACGCTCTAAAAATACATACTTAATAGAGCTAGCATTTATATATATGTACTTTGAAATAATTGGATACTATTGGAGGATTTGGATGGATCCACGTAGATTTCATCACAGGCATATGTCGATCACTGAACTGATCTCATCTAATGGTATACCTAACTAACGCAAGCCTGTACATGGGCTTGATCACTTAACTTGGGTGGCTTAATTTCTGCCAGTTTTTTTAACCATCATCTGGTCAGATTTAATAATGCATTGATTGTGTTCCTCATTCTCTACCTTTGGAAGAGTTTCTCATTTGATACATTTCCAATTATAGAGTCTATCTTTCAAAAAAAAAGTTCGGAATGGATTTAAAGTCCTCAGGGCATATACACCGGTTTAATTCTGGCGGTGATCCAAATGGTTATGATTTTTTAAAAGAAAATGGACATCATAAATTATTGTGCTACATATCTCTCCACAAATTGTAAGGTCAAATTTGATCTATGCATTAAGGTAACAAAATTTAACAAATCCAATTGCAAGTAACGACTGCATTTTTTTTATCTGATTTGTTGTTTTTGTTTCTTCATGTACATATGGTTTGTGCAAGAACATGTGAGACAATCTATATTGCATATGTTTTAGAATTTTTTTAACTATTTGAACTGCATAAAAAAACGAAGGCAAACATACTCCCTCAATGACTTAAAACACTTTCCCACGCATAACCCCTTCTCTCACTAGATCCATTATTATTGCAGTATATCTTAGAAGACATTCTTTTCAACTTATGGCTAGATGGATTATGCGTGAATTGTTCGTGACACGCTACAAAAGTACGGTTTCTCCAAAAAGTTTCTACACCAGCATTGCTTACAAAACTTATTCTAAGCTATTTTTATTTATAATATATAATATTTAATTGATCCCTGTAACTAATTACTCCTATCATTCTTAAAGAACATCGCCCTACTATTAGCTTTCAACCCAAAAACTGGGAGCTCAGATCGAATTTCTATGGCCCGTTCTTTTTTAGCTAAATGATAACAATTTTATCGTGAATACACTTTCCAATCTCTTAAATGGTCGGATTTTAGCCAAAAAAACTTATCTTCATTAGCATTTTTTAGAAAACTTTTTAAATTAATCTTAACTTTCTAACAAACTTTCTAATATTTAATTTATTTATTTGTGACCTCAAATAATATTCTATAAACTTAATTTCAGCTATTAACCATCATTGCTCTGCACTTTCAAATGAGCCTATACCCAGTGACTGGGTGTTGAATTGTGAGTCCGGCCACTGATAGACTTCCACACATGGAATCGTATGGTGCACGTATAGTAGTTAAGTCCAGCATGCATCCAGCATGCATGCATGCCTACATGGCTTGCCTGTGATAATCTACCATATAATTTACAAACTACTTTTACTTATTTATCATGAGACAAATCCAATGATTCAGAACGTCTCCCGATCATCAACGGCCTAGATCGCTCTCCTACCTCCGCTCCTCCCTGCCTCATCCCCACAGCAGCAGCACCGCTCCTCATCCACGGTCGGGCCCCCACCTCACGTCACAAACCCTAATTGCTCCTCTCTCCCTTGCTAACAATCGCCGCCGCCGCTTCTCTCTCGGCTTCTCTCTCCCCTGCCGCCAAACACCACCGCCGGCTCCTCTCATGTGCAGATCCGACGGCCGTGACGTACGGGCACCTTCGCAGGTATTAGGACTAAATTTAGCAAAACCATAAAATAGATAGATAGCATATTTATATATAAGATAGATAGGAATCACATAGAGAAAAAAGTGACTGAAATCAAGGCAAAAATGTGATGCCATATTTTTTAGCAAACCATTTTTCTTTCTGAATTTGTTATTGCTATTTCTAATTTTGCTGATAGAATTTAGAAGCAGTATATTGGGTTTTGCTTGGCGAGGCCATGGGAGGGAGAATGTTCAGTGTCATCGACTCATCGTCGTTCAGAAATATACTAATATTTCTCAATCTGCATTTTACTTGATGTCTCAATCTGCATAGCATTTTGATGCCTCAATGCAACACTTTCTCATATGCTGGATAGTGATTCTGGTGATAGGCAAAATTTGTCTGGCTATCTGATAATCGAACATAGCAAGCGCTTTCATCATTTTACTTTAGCAATTTTCATTTAGCAGGAATTGTAATGCCTGATTTGTGGAAGGTTAGGAATTCTGGCTATCTGATCTGAATTGCAGGAACATAAGTTTTAGGTTGTATTTCTATAACATATTTACTCATACTAGATATTTCTTTTATTGTATAGGAAATTTTAACCAGATGAATAAGTGTTAAGAACTCAACTTAGCTAGCTTTATCTGTTGAGTGATGTATCACAAATGTTGATAATGTAATTAAAAACCTATAATTTTGGGATCAAGGTGTGCTGAAGGTTCTTGATTCAATGTAAATCAATATTGGAGATTAATTTCACCGAGTTTACAGCTTGCCATACTTATTTATTTTAAACCTTAAATTCCGTTCTTTCAAATTATTTGAGAATGATTTTTTTCTTGTCTTCTCAGCAATGAAAGGAGAACAATCGGCCATGGGTCTTGGACGGTGAAGCTTGTCAGGTGATATTGGTTCCTGTTAGAATGTGCTTGTTTTTATGGTACCATTTTCTCCCCAGGAGGTGTGATTAGCAGTATGCTTCCATTTGAACTCATACTTGCTTGTGCGCGCCTTTAATTTTGTAGGATAATTATATGGAGGAAGCACTTAAAATGAGAATTTTTCTTCAAGAGTTCCTTATAGAACATGGAGTTCGGTGCCCATCTATAGTTGGAGCTAGGGAGCACATTTTTACTGGCAGGTTATTAGTATGTTGCTCAAACTTTTCACATTTTGTCTATTGTATTCATTCTGTTACAAAATTGACTTTTCTGATTTGGTTATTCATTCTCACACCTCTCTTCAAGTATGCACTGTATGCCCTTGCATGGTTTATGTCAAATCAGGATTATAGTTTTGTGACTAATAGGCAAGGGCTGCTTGCAGAACCTCCGAAGTGAGATGTTTAACTATCTTTACTATTTCGCCCTCACATGTTTGTTATACATTTGAATGGATATGCATAACCATCTATAATATTTATTCAAACAGCGTTATCAACCACAAGAAAAAGACTAAGCAAGCATCTCTTATTTTCTTATCCAGATTTGAAATATCATGTGATGAACTAGGTCATGTCATCTGCTAGCTTATAAACATATTAAGAGAGGTGAAGAGGTTTGCAAGTGGCTTGTAACTTACTGTGAGCAAGAAGAAAAGTGAAGAGATGTATAGATAGCATGCAGCCTAGCAGGTGATGGATATCATTGCATTGCATTGTTGTCTAAAAAAAATTAGTTTCTATTGGTTTTGCTGGTTTGAGCTCGAGAATGTATTTTTCTTTTTTTTTTGGTCTTGCAATCACACCTTGATAGATCAATATTGCTTTTTTTTTCATTTTTCTTTACCTAAACTCACTTTACTTATGAATGATAATGTAGTTTTGATAATTTATTTATCAAATAATATGCCACGGTTATTTTTTAATGAAAAATATGCCATAGTTATAATGGGAGAACTTTACATAAAAATAGTAAATTGTAAAGCAGATAGGCTTTAAGATAATTTTAACATCAATCTTTTCTTAAAAATTAAGAGCGGTTTACTTATAACAGATAAATATACCATTTGTGCTCCAGCCGACTCTAAACAGTACAAGCAAGACCAATTGTCCAATGCTCTGGGAGAGTCTAATGTGCGCTCCAATGGTTCGTAGTATTTTACACACATAACTCTTGACTTTTTCTTGGTGAATCTTAGATTCATATTATGTGCTTACTTGACAAAACATATATTGTATTTTGGTTATTTGATTTGTATTATGAAATATCGTCATAACGTTAGCACAGATAAATTACTAGTGATTAAGAAATATGAAAAACTGTATGTCATGATGACCAGGAAGCACTTTTTGTAGTTCCTTATTTGCGTTTATGTAAGACTAGAACAGCATTTTACTCCTTATGCTTTCAATTAAACCTGGGCGCTAAGCCATTCATTCATTATAAAAGTACTTGACATCTAGGACTGAGGAGAGCAAGTATAGGCAACGAGATGCTATAAAAGTAAACGGAAAAGCTGCTACGCCGCACGCATAGCAGCGCTCGCAGCTGCATAGTTAAAAAATAATTAAAATAATAATATTTTTAAAAATAAAATATTAAAAAAATCGAGTAAATTTTATACTTATAATTTGAAACTTCCATATCTAATTTTAAAACTTTCAATTCAATTTCCAAAACCTTCAATTCAAATTTAAAAATTATCAACTCAGAATTTAAAAAAATCTACTCAAATTTTGAAATTTTCAACCCAAAATTTAAAACTTTTAATTAGATTTTCCAAACTTTCAACTGGAATCTAAAACTTTTAACTCTACTTATTTATCCATTATTTTATAATTAAAAATCATTAAACACTAATAATAATAATTAGTGCTTAATTGAGGGGATACAGGGGTACGACTGCCGCGCGTTGCCTGCCCCATAAGTAAATTGGAAGAGAAGATGTTGCAAGGTGAACAGAAAAGGAAGAACAGTGGACGCTTAAAATAACCATCTACTAAATGGTAGGATTTTAGCAAAAAAAAACTTATCTTTATTAGCATTTTTTAGAAAACTTTTTAAATTAACCTTAACTTTCTAACAAACCTTAACTTTCTAATATTTAATTTATTTATTTTTGACTTTAAATAATATTCTATAAACTTAATTTCAGCTATTAACCATCATCGTTCTGTACTTTCAAACCGACCTGTACCCAGTGACTGGGTATTGAATTATGAGTCCGGCCACCGATAGACTTCCACACATGGAAGCGTATGGTGCACGTATAGTAGTTAAGCCCAGCATGCATGCATGCCTACGTGGTTTGCGTGTGATAATTGCAACTTGGAACACGACTGCCGCACCCGGATAATTGCAAATAAGTACGGGAGCGTACGAAGGATCACAGGAAGTGTAGAACAGAATGACATCTCGCCAATCTAGATAGGATGCGCGAATGGAGATTTTCCACAGCGTACGGCTACGTGCCTAGCTATCCCTAGCAGCTTCGCAAGCGTATAGTTGCACGGATACGGATACGAAGGTTTAAATTAAGCAGATGCAATTCAAAATGTTGTCATAGATCACAAACGTACTCCTACACTCCAGCTGCCTATATAAACCACCCGGTCTCTCATGCAGCAAAGCAAGCAAAACAACCAAGCTAATAACTAGTACAAAACACAGCACAAAACAGGACGTAGCTAGCTAGCCAGGCACCGAACTGATGGCGGCCAAGATGGCGACTATGCTGGCTCTGGTGTTCGGCCTCGCGCTCCTCCTCTCCTCCGCCGGCCCGGCGGCCGCGCAGAACTGCAACTGCGCGCCGAACTTGTGCTGCAGCAAGTGGGGTTTCTGTGGCCTGGGCGGCGATTATTGCGGCGATGGCTGCCAGTCCGGGCCGTGCTACAATGGCGGCGGGCTGGCGGGCAGAAAGGCCGGCGCTGACGGCCCGGAGAGCTACAACCGCAACAACTAGGTGACCCGCCGTCTCCGGCCGCCGGTAAAATTGCTAAGGATAAATAAACGGCCGACGCGCATACGTACGTACACTGCGCGCGCGCGCGCCTGAAGCCTACTCTGAAATAAGGTAGCTATGTAATACCACTACTCTACCGCCGCCACCAGTACTACTATGTATGCGATCTCTCGATCGATCATGTATCCTCTAGAAGAAAATAAATCGAGAGATTAAATAAAGTAAATATAATCACTGCAGCTGCTGGAAAATTGATGAACTCTGGTATGTGTGGTGTACTGGTGCCTCAGCTCAGCTGCGTGGAGCCATGGCCCATGGATGAGGCATGCTTGCGGTTTGATCCTTCCATGCCAACACGATGACGTACCCGTTCTGAACCAGGGTTTTCAATATTGATATTTAAAAAATATCGGGAATGCCGATATTTGCAAATGTCGGATATATATCGTCAAAAAATTTTGGTCAAAATTTGTAAAAAACAACTTAATTTATTCAAGAAGTCACATATATTGTATCTAGACCATTTGATAAAAAAATAATAAATATATAATCTATAAATGGCGATTTTGGGCTGGGCTCAAAAGTTGTCACACATGGACCACGGGAGTACTAGGAGCCAATTTAAAAACTGGCTGAAATTTTTGACGGATATCAATTTTTATCGAGCCCCACCGATAAACAGAAATCTTGGATATATCGGTCGGTATATTGCTGATATTGCGGAATAGCAATAGATAGGGTCAGACGGACGTAGAGTAAAACCATGCCTAATCCAATACCCAACTCCGTTCATCCAATCCATGTTCGATAGAGATGGTGGGTAAAACTCATGGACATGGGCATCCCATTGATTACCTAGTGGGTATCTCACGATATGAGTACTATCTTTATGAATACATAATGATACGAAGAGCAATACAAATAAGCGTCAACAAGCTAACATAATATCATTACTAACCGTTCACCAACATAACAACACAAATTATCACCACCAATTTAACCATTATTTCGGATTCACCCACAAGCATTCAACAATTAAGAGCTACGTATTACAGTGGATGGGCCAAAATTAACAACCATTTGTTGGAGTTTATATATATTGCAGTTGTTAAATAAGCCAAAATAATAAGGATATACCAAAATCACTAGAAACACATATATCGGATCGGATTTGGATTAACTATGGACATAAAACAATACCCACATCCACCTGGTAGTATTTCGGGCATCGGGTTGAGCATACCCACGAACAAAAAAAGTAAACCCACACCCGTGCTAATCGGGAGCGGTACCACTGGTAAAAAATGAAGATGACTACGCATCGGATGTCCGACGGAATGTAAAAAATCGGACACTGCTCCCTTAACCTAGGGGCATGCATGCATGTACTACTCCACTGCTTTCTGTGCATGTTAACTGCTCTCTCTCCTCTTTCTATGAGATATCCATGTAAAACCAACTAATTAAAAACCTTCAAATGATTTTTTCTTCTGAATTACTTATCCAATTTACAATCCGATTATATCGTTGTATTTGTTGTAATAAAATCTTTACAGTAAGATCTCACACGATTATATTTTGATAGAAAAAATATTTATTCACAAAACGGGCGTTGTTTCACCACTTGAAAAAAAATGTTTCATCACTTGACATCAAATATTTCAACTCACTTCATAAAATGTTTCAAAGAGATGTAACAACTAAAAAATATTGACCATAACATCGACAAACCACTACATATAATATTGAGTCCCAACAAGTAAAACATCAAAAAAATAATATGAACCACACGATATATTTGCAAATACTTGATTTTGTTAAAATATTTTTATATCACATATAAAATATCAACTTGTAATTGTTAAAACATTACAGAATACTTAGTGTAACATCTACAGAACACTACATGCAACATTCATAAATAAACTAATGAAATATTAAAAAATACTTATTAAAACATCCAAATAAATCGGTGTGCAACATTAAAAATTCATTCAACATAAAAAGCTAAAAAATATTTTATCAAGATATAATAATGTGAGATCTTGTTATAAAGATTTAATTACAATAAATTTAACGGTGTAATCGAATTATAGATCGGATAAATACTTTAGGAGAAAAGTCGTTTTAAAGTTTGACATGTAGCTTTATTAATTTATATATAGTTATACACTATTACTACTTGCATGTCACCAACGATTACTGTCCGTCCAATTTTTCCCTAGGGCCGGACGCCTGAGGAGAAGCATTCTCCATAGAAAATTGACATCCCTACTCGTAAACGAACCCGAGTCGTGGACTTCAATTACTGCCAAAGAAAAATGAAAATCTTTAGTTGGGCCTTACTTGGGCTGCACGAGCAAGATCATCATGAGAATCGCTGGCTCGTGACCAGTGGATATTGTGGGACCCTTACCCGCAGTGGGTGAGAGAGAACACACAAGCCAATCCCCCACTCCTCCGCAATCCCCGTGACCGCCGAGGTCGAAGCCGCCGAGCGCCGCCGTCGCGCCTCCCTCCACCGTCAACCCACGCGACGTACGGCTGCGGCCTGCGGCGGTCGTTTTCCCCATTCATCACATCGATCCTCCTCCGGCTCCTCCCACCGAAGCGCTGCCTCCGCTCGAAGGTATTGCTCTCTCGTGAAAGCTCCTCCTCCTCCCGCGAAACTTAGCTGGCGTAGACTGGAAATCCATCCGGACTTGGTCCAATCCATCCTGTTTGCTGCGGATTATGTTTTCCAATTGATGTAGTACTAGTAATTAGCTGCTTGTTTGGAGAAAAAGTGCAAGCTGATCCCCTATGCCGCACGTTAGGGCCCGTCCCTGTGGCGGTTGGGTGCCATTTTGCTTTAATTAGCTTTCGGTGTTTGCAACTTTGCATTGGATTGGAATTTAACTCTTTAGTATTCACATCATCTCAAACATTGCACTCCTCGGAGCTTAACTCTGCTGAATAGTGGAGTTTGTTCTATTTGAGAATCCCTGCGTAACTCCCATGTGCATGATTGAGGACATAGACTGCCATATTGGTTTTAGCGACTGCACAGGATCTGGATTGTAAATTTAGCTCCTACTAGCAGGCTAGCATCAGGGGATAGGTCCAGCTTATTTTGTACTTTTTTCTATAAAAAGTTTGTTACTTCTGATGAATTATCCTAAACAAGGACTGGATTCTTCCTTCTAATTTGTATGCACTTACATTTCGTATTTCAAATCTGCATATTTGGCCCCAGCCAATTTTACAGTTCCATCATTAGGAAGCATGAGCTATTTCCAGGCTACAGCATACAAGCCTCATAATGGGATCCTTGTGGACAAGGGAGCAGTAGGTCTTGGGAGTACTTCCAAATTACTTTGCCAACATGGTGTACGTTCTCGTTCCACTAGATCCAGCAAGCTTCGAGAGCAAGTATACCCAAGGGTGCTTATTGTTGCTGCTTGCCATAAAAGGATTGGTCCTGTATATGCAACAAGTGGGAAGGAAAACTCTGAGCGTGTCAATGATGTATGTTTCCCTTGTTGCCTTGGTTGATCACTTTTGCCTTCCATGAATTTATCTTTCTAATTTTCGTCACTTTTAGCTATCACCACTGAAATTCATAACTGTCACAGTATTTATTTCTTTGTTTTTTCCTGCTTGATGTAGCCTTTTCATTCTTATGTTGTACCTTTTGCATTTGAAATCATACTGGAAATTTTGAGTGATTGTTCATTTTATGAGAAAAAAGGGTTTGATGATAAGAAATAGAAATATAGTATAAAGCATTGTATCACATATATGTTGATTGAATCTCATGCATCATACAATTTATATGATACTACCTCTGTCCCAAAATACTAGTACTCCCTCCGTCCCAAAATATAGCAACCTAGTACCACGATTAGACACCACCTAGTACTACGAATCTGGACAGATGTCCAGATTCGTAGTACTAGGTGGTGTCTAATCGTGGTACTAGGTTGCTATATATCTGTCCAGATTCGTAGTACTAGGTGGTGTCTAATCGTGGTACTAGGTTGCTATATTTTGGGACGGAGGGAGTACCTTTTGTAGTTTGAACTACAAAGGTACTAATATTTTGGGACGGAGGTAGTACAAAACTAGCTTTTTAGTTCATTTAGGTTGCATGCATATGATCTGTTAAACCATCTGCTAAATTTGTTGTTGCCTTCTTTTAGCCCTTCTCCATGGAATCTTTGAACAAAGCTATAGCTGGAGCTAAAAAGCAATGGTCCATACAAGACATGCTGATAGATCAAATTTCTAAGATTAAAGGGTCTGGCTCTGGTGGAAATGGTGGTAATAAAAACCACTATGGAGGCAGTGGTGGTGGTTCAGAGGATGAATCTTTGATGGAGTCATTATATGAAATGGTCCAAGTTTTGTTGGCAACTATTGCTTTTATACTCATGGTAACTTCTGCTTCATGTTTCATTATCGCTATCCTTCATTCTGTAAATGCTGTACTACTATATAGTGGTTGACATTGATGGAGTTTTGTGTCAATACCACCACTTTCCAATCTCTTATAATGGCTAGGCTATTGTGTTAAGCAAGCAGTTAGATTATCTTCTGCACTTAGGTGTTGTACTGGAAGCATTATATTTTCAGTGTTCAAGAGTCCTTGTTTACCTATGTTATTAGCTGACTTAGAATGTATAGCATGGATTATTGGAGCACAGGATAGTAAGTTTACATTCTCCAAGTGTATATGCATACTGTTAAGCTTTTACAATACCATTCATTTGGTTTCAGTCTAATGCATTTCTTATCACTGGGACTGTCTTTTTGTATTCACCAACATGTTTTTTAACCTGGTTTGACTTATAGTAAGTAAAAAGATGGTACTATCCATGGTGCTCGAATAGATTACCAGGGATGCTGAATGGTGTGACACCAGTAACATGAAAACTACTTCCTCATGGTCATATTCATTACTAGTTGTCTAATTCTTGGATAATTGTTCTTATGTGGCCAAAGACTTATTACACACATATTCCATTTCCTCCTTAGTATTCACGATATGAACATATTTATTTGCTTCTCTTGATCATCAACAATGAAGGGCTCCTCACATGCACTTTCTAAATCACTCCTCTACGTGCTTCTTTGTGCAGTACATCCATATAATAAGAGGAGAGGAGTTATACCGCCTTGCACGGGACTACACTAGATACCTGGTTACTGGTAAGAGAACTTCCCGACTGAAACGTGCCATGTTCAACTGGCACAATTTCTCCGAGGGCATCACCAAGAAGGATAGCGTGCAAGAGGCCACATTTGAAAGATCAACTTCTGAACCCATTTGGTGGTGACAACCCCTAAAGTTTGTTCATCGCATAGAGGAACTTTGCAGAGGCTATTTTCGCCCACATGCCCAGAAATCGTAGTTCTGATGCTCGGGGATCCCTTTTGACTTCTCAGGATTCCAATGTAAGTTGTAACCGTGCATAGATAAGGCGCTAGTTGCATGGACGGTGCAGTGAAGCGCATGGAGGAAACTAGACGATCTGTTCTTTACTGCATTTAGTTTTTCCTGCGTAGTGCAGCTGAATACTGGAGTACGTTATATGCTGTCTGTATTATCACTGCAGAACAGAAAAGAAGGCGAGCGTTCGTCTGGACAATTTTGTAGTTTTTGAGACCTCGCTGCTATGATGTGATCGTCTGCCGGTTAGTTTGGTGCAGGTGACAACTTGAATGCTGCATCTGATTCATCATAACTACAAAGAGTACCAGCTATACCGAATGAATGCAGCAAAAAATACACTACCTCATTTGTAGAGCTGTGATCACTGTAAGCGTTGTAAATTTGTGGTTCTATGTTTTTGTCCAACCCCCCATGTTTGTTTGTTGTTGGCCTGTCTGAGCTATCTACAGTGATTTATGGGAGCAACTATTTCTTCCATGCTGGAACATGGAACATCCATTTTTGTCATTGTCGAGATGACTGCGTAACAAACTTTCTAATGGGGAGTAACTTGTCATCACATTTTATCTTGACTCCGTGCTATGATTTTTCCGACGCGAGCAATAATCAAATCGGCTAAAACCTGAGTTTGTGGACAGACTTGTACCTTCCTGAAGAGCAATTCTGGCGGTTTTCTGGGTACTCCAGTCAGGAACACACATAATTATTTGGAAATGGAAAGAACGAAACTGTACTTGCCTTCTAATCAATCATGCTAGCTAGTCACCTAGTCACAAACAAAAACAGATCAGGAGGCTCTTTGAACCGTGATTCCCGGAGGAATGATCCGGCCGAAAGCAACGAACAGCCTGATTAGAGGACGTCAACCGGACGAACACAAGCTAAGCACATGGGATCAGAATCATCAGATCACCCCAATGGGGCCAAACTAATCACTCCATTTGGGTAGGCGCGTGTAGGTTTTTGTGACTCGAGCTGGGAATGATTAGCCACCGGCAGACACGCGACCAGTGTCCTGCCCGGAACTGCCGCCCACCGCGACACAATTCGCGGCGCAGACGCGGAGATTAGTACGTAGACTGGGTCATGCCGCAACTGTGTTGGTTTGATTACTCGCAGCCGATCGAGTTAAGCAACAGCAACATTTGTATATAGCCGTTGAAGCTCGATGGCTCGATCAGTGATTCAGTGCCACCAGTGGTTCAATGCGTGTTTCACTGTATTAGAGCAAGTGCAATAAGATTTAAAGTGTTACCTCTAAAAATACCACATAGGATTAGGTTATGAAATAGAGGAGAGAGGGGATGAGCCATCTCTTATAGAGGAGGCAACATCTACATAAACTTCAAGAAAAATACAAAGATTATTATGAGAGCAAACAAATAAAATACTATTGGAGTTTATGTATTGAAGGTGATATATTTGTACAAGTTACTTTTTAATTGATGATGAAATAATATTGATGAAATTAGACGTAATAGTCACATCTATTAATAAACTTACTCCTATTAGCTTATCGCGGTTCTGGGAAACCGTTGACATATGCAGATACGCTCAGTGTGCAGATGACCGTTTCATGCATGGAGGATAGCTCCGACACGATGATGCACCGAGTAAACAAATCGCCTGTCATAGTGCTATAATTCATACATACACGCAGGCACAAGTAACGAAAGTAGCGTACTGCGGCGCAGAGAGTTTAATTACTAGGACATTATTATACCACTAAAGAAAACCAGGTGTGGAAAAAGAAATCACCAGCCCAGAGAAAAGGGCGAGCAGGTTGCCCGGGAGGAGGAGGAAAGCCGAAAGCGAAGCGCGCTCGTCGACGGGGGGTAGAAAAGAGATAAAAATCTCTTTCGTTGGGTGACCGGAGCAAGGCGGTGGAAGCGCGTGGACCCCATCCGGCCCCGGCCCAGTGGCGTGGTTGGCTGGCCGCGGCCGCGCGCGAAACCGTCGCTTCGTGTGGACTCATGCATGGATGGCGTATTGCCGTAGGCCCACGGCGCGCCGCGCGCGGGGAAAAGGATCGTAAGAAAACTGTTCGCGTCGCCGTCGCGGTGGTGGCGCGCCAGCGCCCGCGCAGAAGGCGACGTCGATCCCTGTACAATCGCTGACTGCACTTGTTCGCAGAAGCACAAAGCAGCAAATACTGTACAATTCTTGTACAGATTACTAGGAGGACAATAAATTAAACTGCAGCTGTTTAGTCTCTGTAGATGACGGCGATACTGGGGGTTTTTTGGCATGACAAGCAACCAGTGCGACGGCACAGTTGTTGCACTGCTCGATCATGTGAGGCGATCGAGCTGCATCCGCCAGCCAAAGAGGGCTAGACATGACGTGAAATCTTTCCATATGCTAAAACAGTAGAGCTTGTTGTGACGTGCATAGTGCCATAGTTGATATTTGAACAAACTTGTTGGAGTGTCGATCGATCAGAACAGCACCTGACAGAAAGGAAAAGGTCGCGTAGCCGGCGATTGAGTGGAGAATTGAAGAGGCAACCAACTGAACCCGTCGGTCTCGTCAAGACAAGCGTCCTGCTCCTGCAGGCCAGTTAACCGACCAGTTCTAGATGTTTGAATTGAAACAAAAGGTTGACCCATTAATTAACTAATGACAATTTTTTTTTGTTCCTAAACACATGCTTCGGCCATATGCGTAAATGACGAAAGAGAGGAACAGTTCAGGACTTCAGGTAGTGAGCATGAAGCCATGCATGTACCAGATCATGCGAATGCTTTTCAAGGCCTTATATCATGCGAATTTTAGCCGTTGGATCTAAATTGAACCGTCTAGATATCTCTCCGTCCCCCTTCTTTGTTTCGCTCAATGTAGCCAACACCCGATATCGGCGCTGCGCCGCCTCGTGCCTGCCACTCTGTCTCGCACGCGTCGTCTCTGTGTGCCAGTCCCCCACTCATATTAACCCATGTGACCCTAAAGACCTCTTGCATCAGAGTTTATACGACTGCAAAGATTTTTTGCTGGGCTGTCTCACCGTATAACCCATAAAAATCGTTTCGGGTTTTCAAACCTATGATCTAATACCACTTATGAGAGTGCACAGCCTAACCTATCAACCGTAGGCCATCTAGATCATATTGGAACCGCTATCTCCACTGGCTTAATCGGAGTCATACCTTTAGGTTATAGGCATACACTATTTTAAAGACTAGTCTAATGGTTAAGTGCCTATCCCATCTTTTAAGTTGTGCTTGCCAGCATCAATTTCTGATATTGGACTAAACCCAACACATCGAACCACACCGTCTCTCTCCTCCTTACAACCATATTTCATCTTGCTTCTTTTCCGTCTTCCCCGGCTCTCCGGTGCCCCCATGTCATTGTCGTTCTTATGTGTCTTCGACGGCTCCCGTCGCTAGATCCATTATCCAGCACCACCTAATGACTTGTTTCTTAACGCCCCCATTGCCTCCACCATCCACCGGCCGCCCACCTGAAAAAGGCAAAATTGATTATAGAGCATTGAAAGTTTTTATTTTTAGTTTTATAGCACCAAAAATTCACAGTTTATTTTAAGAACACTGAAAGTACCTCTATTCTTCAATTTAGCATCCATCCAAACTTGTGTTAGTTTTATTTGTTTTTATTATTTTTCCAACAAAATGTGATACGAAATACCACTTCTACCATTTTCTTCTTCCTCTAGTCCTACCCTTTCCAACCTCTGTTGCCAAGCTCTCAGCTTGTAGCTGTCCAACCTCCGTTCTGGAGCTCCTCATGGGTTGGTACTCACCTTGCACCTCTATTCCTGAGCTTGCCATAGATTGTTGCTCCTACTCGTCCTACTACTTGATGAGGGACAGGGTCCTGATCTTTCGTCAGGTAGAGATAACTATCGTTTTGGGTGGAACGCGACACACCGATCCGGCTTCAGATTAACAGACCCGATCCCTGCAACCTTAGCACAAATCCTCTGGTTATCAACCGTGTCACAAATCTGGTTGACCTCGCCAAGAAGGCTAATCTCTGCCTGCGAAACAAAGAACACAAGCAAGAACCCGAAAGTACGCAACTCAATTAAAATGACAATTGCAGATGAATGATTAAGCACTCAAAGTTGGGGTTTCACAACCGATGACGGCAACTGTTCGAAGACAGATTGATCTAAAGCAAAACCCAAACCCTAATGTAGGCGGCGGCTACTGAATATATAGTCCAAGGGTCATCACACCTCTTAGACGCGCCCTTTAACGGGCTCAAAGATGATACACGGCCCAACGGACCAAAAGATGGTGACGCAGCACCCTGGCAGATTCTGGACGTTGACTTGTTTCGACGATTCCTGTTGACTCCAGTGGAATTTGGATCTCAAACCAAAGCCATTGGTTAGCTTATGAAATTATCTTTCCATGCATAGGTGGATCATCGAAAATGGAGTCCGTATGCATCCTGGGCATCCGTTTTATTGCAAGCTGGTCCTGAAGGCTGAGGCAGACTCAAACTCGAGTTGGACTGAGCCTCCGGCTTGTCTTGGGTGTCCTTGCTGTTCTTCTCCGCCTCCACACCTCTCTCCAAGTACTTCATGATCCTTTCCAATATTCCTAAGCAAGATAACATCATTAGGTAGCAATCTATTCTCAAAACTATGAAAAAGATCGCTTAAGAACGAGCTCATCTCTAGATTTAATTGTCGCATTCGAGCTCGGGTTATTGGACCTTGCATAATGGTTGGAGGATCAGCGGGTATATCTGAAGGAGTGATGTCCTCATCACTACTAGACGCTAGTCCCCTCAAGCTCAAAGGCCTGAACTCGCCCATATCTTATAGAAGCTTGTTCAATGTCGCTGATGTGCTTGAACAAGTAGTCCTCGAGCTTGTTTACCGTCGTTCTCCCACTTGCCCTCAAGTGGATGCCACCGACCTCGAGCTGTCCTAGAATCAGACACCGCCCCACGATTCGCTTGTTTATCTCTTCTTGAATCCATTGCCATCCAACTGTCCTGACTGTTGTCTTGAGCTTACCTAGTTGTTGTCGCTCCGCCGTCGAGCTCATGGTCTACAGCTCTCGACCTCACCCTGATGTGCCAACCTTGAATCCTTTGTTGCATCACCATCGAGCTCGTCAAGAGGCTTTTTGCCAGATGCACTACCATCTACCACGCTGTCTGTGGCCCTCAACATTGTCACGATGTGTCACCAAGCTTGGCCGTCTGTGGTGAGTGCTTGTGCATAAGAGGATGAGTGGAGGGAGAAGAAAACAACCATAAGGTGGGGAGAGGTAAAGACAACTTTAGCGAAATACTGAAAGGAGTAAGAAATAACTTTCGATATTATTAAGGGCCTTTGAACGTAGGATTGAAAAAACATGAAATAGAAAAATCAAAGGAATATGATAAAAATCTACGTATAAAATAAATGATTATAAAATTATAGAAAATAAATAGAAATAGTTGTTTGAATGGGGTATAGAAAAAACACAGTAATTTTACTTCAGAACTTAGGCCTACTTTACATTACTAGTAAATAAACTGCAGCTAACATAAATTATATCTATTTATTGCTCGTTCTTCTACTGTAAAGAATGAGATTAGCGGCTTTTGATTGCCTCGATCCTATTGGAAGGAAATAAAAAATGAGCTCACACTGAATGGAAAGTTTCGTGTGTTTCTCCCATAGAATCAGCATTCTATGACCAGTTCCTTCGAACCAAATACTGCTACAGTGAATAAATTTATAGGAACTCAAACCCTCCATTTTGTCTTTGTTCTTCTTTTGTTTCAGAAGGGCCCTAAAATAGACTGCGAAGATGCTATAGAAATAAAAACGTAAACATTCAATACAACATAATCAATTTTGCCTTTTAAAATCAACTTTTTTACAAACTTACGGGATCTAAACGATCGTGCCAAATTACTTCATTACGTTCAGTTTTCTCCTGGTCTCTGTTTTTCTTTTTTATTTCAAGCACTCAACAATTTCTAACTTCTAGCGATGCCTGCTCCATCCATGAAGGTCTAAAAGCAACCAAAAGGTCACCTCAAACCGACGTACTGTCGACAAGATTCTCCTCTCTCGACGTCCATACATTCTTTCCATCACATTGCAGTTTTACCTCGAGAGGCTTTTCGAGTCCTTTTTTATCCTCCTTTTTTCACGTGTCGACCACCAGGCTACGTGTGTGCCATACAAGGAAAAAAAATAGATCGCTCGCGCCAAAAGAAGGGATAGATATGCGCACGCCTTTCCTCCACGCCCGATCGGACGTTCGTCCAAACTCCAAACCAGCTGCAACTCACATACGTGCCGCTACTTTGACAAAAGTGACACGCAACGCCTCCGTGCCTAGCTGCTGCTCCCTCCATTCTATAATATAACCATTTCTAAAAACTTTAATAAAAATTAAGATCACTTTTAATAAAAATTTTATTTTCATTAAATAGGATAATAAATTAATATTTTTGATGATATGACAAAAAATTAATAAAGAGAGATGGCATGGGTTTCATCAGATGATATATCTATAAAACAATAAAAATGAAACAATATATTTGTATGGACTATTTTAATATCAACTAAATATCTTGTTGTTTATGTGATATCCTTATAGACATAAAAAAGAAACTCGCACTAGCAATGGCCTATGAAGACATGTGGACTTAAATGGTGAAATGTTGTGATTGATTGAGAAAGAAATATAGACGAAAAATTAAATGAAAGATTGTTTTGATTAGTTGAGCTGAGGGCTAGCGTTCCAAAATATAAAGATTTCTAGGTTGTATAACAAATAGTAAGATTAGGACAAAAGATTTCTTTTTAGTTATTTTCAGTTGTCAATTTTTGAATTTTAAATTGCTTAGATTTTCTTTCTAAACATCTCATTGACTTTGAAATTATTGAAACAATGGAAATCATGTCAATCAGTATAAAAATGTTTATATTATGGTATAAAATTTAAATCCTATAAATATTTATATTTTAAAACGGATGAGATATATTTTAGAATAAATTTAAACTCTAGAAATAGTTATATTTTAGAGCATGAGAGTAGTACACCTCTCACGTATCCGCCTCTCCGTTCCATGTATCCTTCTCGATACTGCCTCATTGTGCTGCATCCTCATCACATCTACAGTCCCGTGTTTTTCTCCCCGCGCACGCGAGCACCTTGTCTCGATGTTCAACCCAAAAAAAAGGAACCGGCGCCCAATCCAATTGGTTCATTTAAAAGACCAACCATGCACTTGAATTGGAGAAAACCGGTTACACCAGCTGGTTTTGTGCAGAATTAAAAAAAACCGAGCGGTCCAACCAAGTAGAATTTATTCCTAGAAAAAATGGAGTCGTATATTGACATAGGGATCAATCTCCACCCCCCCCCCCCCCCCCCCCCTCACTTTGGTGGTCTAGATTGCTAACTAACCGAGCAAGTACACCAGCTTGTTTTATGTAGAAAATAAAAATATTTGACTTCCGTGTCTAAAAAACTACATAAGCAAAATATAATTTTACTATTTTCTTAAGCCAACGCTTAAACAGTAAACCGACTGTCTGATCAATAAATTAGTAAACTGATGGACTCACCGATTTAATCTGGTTTAACAACTATGGTCACGACGCTCGCCGCGGACACAGGCACCAGGCGCCGAGATATCTCTGTGGGTGAAGCATATGGCGTCACCTCCTGGGGGTGGGATGTTGGGCCCCACCGCGTCGTCTCCCTCTCGCTCTCCCTCTCTCTCCCTGCTCTGGATATGAGCTGTCATGGAAACCGATGCGGCCAGAAAACAAAAAGGGCGAAAAGGGCTAGAGGAAAAGGCAGTACAGAGGAGAGCGAAACAAAACTGCTAGACGCACACGCATACGTGTACATGGTTTTGCTGCATGTCTGTCCGTTGCATGCCGAAAAACGTGCCGTGCTATCAGCTGGGAGTACAGCGCACGCTTTGGCGAGCGGCGAGTACATACCTGGTCGTGGGCTGTGACCCACGTCACCACACCAGGCCACATCACCTTCGGGTGTCTGATCCGTGTAGCTTTGGGGCGGTGCGGCTAGCCATTTCAGAAGAAAACCATTTTCTCTATCGCCATACGCGTATACAAATACAAGTTCAGGTAGAGTAGTATACTATACGTCTATACTTCTGCATAGAGTATTCGTTTCCTTGTCTTAGAAAAAGGGAAAATCTATCTGCAAGACTGCAAACACCCCCCTGACCAGCAGCCTCTCCCTGTGTATATAAATGCCCTACCACCTCTCTGATCCCCAAATGTCTCTGGCCCCTCTGAATCCATCCTTAAAGGCTTAAACCCTCCATAAGTCTCTTCTCTCTCTTTTCCAGGAGAAAGGTGACAGGAAGCATAGATAGAGCGATACTCCACAGCGAAGGAGGACGACACATCCTTAATTTCTGCCATCGGAGGAGCTCCTGCCTCGGAGATATACGCAGCTACCTCTTCTTCCAGCATCTTTCTTGCTCGTCGGAGTGATCGTCCACCACAAGAGCTCTGAGCCTCTGATCTCTCTCGCACTGGTAAGAGCTCTTCACTCTTCTCCCTAGCTCCGGTATTGATCTTCTTGATGCGTGCCGTTGATGTGTTTAAACTCATTTTAATCTGTACCATCTATTCTCTCCATGTGTGTTCATAACTTGATATATCACTGTATCAGTGTCGCTATCAGTAAGCCGGATGCATGTTAGGCTGTTGTTAGCTGCACCGGCTAACTGTAGTGAGCCGTGAGCAGTGACCTTTCTTTTGCACTACATGGCTTGCTTGGTTCTTTCCTTCTAGAGAGAGAGAGAGAGAGAGAGAAGGGTAGCCATGGAGGACAGGAGGAGGTGGAGTATGGTGTATGCATGGTGTTCGTCCGTACGTACGTGTCAGCGAGGGCGAGCCTCGGTTGGCGCACGTCGTCCTTTCTGTATAGCTGGCTCCTGGCTGGGTTTGATCGTCTAGCTAACGTCGGAGACCAGATTAATTAGACATGACCTGACGTGCTTAATTAAGCTCCAGAAATGATTAATTAGCAACCTGGGGTCGTTGTGGGCTGCTGATTGCGTCGAGACGAGGGTACGGACATTAGTGTCGCCATGGTTAACTAGGCTTAAATTGCAGCTTGATAGAGATATATACGGGTGGTAGCTAGGCTGGCTGCCTGGCTGAACTCTGAACAAGTCTGAAGCGGTTGAAGCGCAGGAGAAGGAGTAAATGCATGTGTGTTGCTGATGAGATCGGCTCGATCGATCGGCCGGTGCTTGGAAAACCACCCACCCGACGCGTGCATGCTGCTAGTTGACAAATTCCCCAATCACACGGCCCCCGCCACCACCAGCATGCATGCATCACCAAAACAGACGGGCGTTTTGTCCTTTTTTCCAGGGCTTTTATTCCACACCTCTCCAATTTCTTCAGACAGAAAAAAAAAGGGCAAACTGGTGCATAATCCTGGTACCGCAGTACATGGTTCATGCAGGCTCAAGTGACAAAAAGAAAGAAGATGATGGCAAATGGAACACAAGTGAAAAAAGAAAGAAAGAAAGAAGATGATGGCAACACCAAGATGATGGCAACACCAGTTTAATTAATCAACCAAGTAAAGCTGTCTTTGCGTCACTTAAAAGGACAATTAGGGTTCCCTTAATACTTCCAGAGAAGGGAAAGAACCAACATTGTGTTGGTGGAGTTGTGGCTGTGAGAAGCACCATCAGAAATCAAATTCTGATATCCATAAATATTATGCACATATGACTATACTATCATTAAGAATTTAGTGAGGTTAGGGATTTGTCAGGCCTCCGTCTCTTTGACCGTATGTTAGGAGGCGCATCTAGGAGATTGTGGGTGTGTTAATATGGTGGTGTGTGTCCGCATACAGCTACGTATTTCATGTAATTGAAAAAATACTTCCAAAGGAGTAATAACTATTAGCTAATCTGTCGTGACTATTAGCTACCAGTAAGCGGTGCAGCTGGATGCCCTCTTTCCTCTAGTACAACGTAGTCAATGGACCTGTTGTCTGAATCCCCGGAGTGGTGCACAAATGGAAGGAAGCAGGCACACTAATGTCGCTTGCTGGCTAGCCTGAACAATAGCTGGCACCTTGTTGTCTTCTCCACCAAAGGATGGGACCCCCCAACTGCTGAGATGTGATGACAAAGAGTACTCCTATGTGGTTGTTCATCATCACAAGCCACGACATACACACACATACACATCATGCTAGCTGCACTTTAGTAATATCATAGATTACGGATTACGTTTGTGTAACTCATGTAGAATGAACTTTGCTACTTTACACACGTTAGCCTTCGATTTTTTTCCCCATACAAGAAAACAGGTGCTTGTCTATACTGCTTCAAAAGAAAGGATGACAGTGAATTTACCACCCCATCACCTATGTTGGATCTTTTACCAACTACTCAGTGCCCTTTAATGTTACAAAATAGTCCTACATATTGTTAAGATCTTATTTCATCTCTAGAACACAAGTTTATTATGCGTAGCGGATGAAATATTGAAATTATTTAAAAAACTCACAATTAACTTGTTCCAAACAATGTTAGCGCGGGTATAGTTTATTTTTGTCCGTAGCAAAGTACTTGTATTTAGCTAGTTTGATATGATATAGGTTCCGTAGCGCGAGTCACAACCGGGTAGCGGTTCGCCCCATTTCATGTGAAGCAGTAAAAGCATCCTGCGGGCGTAAATATGTCTCACGACATATCTCTCCACGACTGTAAATATTAGGGCACTTATAAGTTGTAACATCCTAGGCAATAGATATTAGCTATAGATTATGCTAGTCGATTACATGGCGAAATAAGCCGAGTAACATGGTTAGAAACTAGCCTATTTCTAATGGTTTTTTTTTTTTGAAAGAAATAGCTTTTCTAATAAGGTGGCTTGTTGAGTGATTTACCTGGTTCTTTTTTCTTTATCACACGCTGCGCTTGACATGCACAATGTTCAGAGCCCCACAGGGCACATGACACAAGCGTCTGAAACCATTTGCTCCTGATGTCCTACAAGTGTATGGAAGCGACACGTTTCTAATGTTGAACCGGTGATAGATAAGGGTTCCGTCAGAATATTGCTTTGACCCAACCAGTTATTTGATAATTTTAGCTTAACAGGGGAATACAAGGCACGTAACCTTGGGATATTTAAGGTACCAGCATAATATAGACACATTTGCCCTATCCTCCCTATCATATTCCAGTCGCTTCTAATCAATTGGTCTGCTTTGCCAGGAACCTTCGGATAAGTTCCAACTGGCAGCATTGCAAACAAACAAACTTGTCAATTAGCAACTGAACAGTTGAACAGTATTTAAATTGATGAAGGCTAGCACATCTCCATGAGAGAGTAAAGAAAGGCAGCCAGAGAATACTAGGGAACTAATCAAGAGGAAGTTTTCTTTCCCTATTTGGGATAATTTTCTAGAACAAAACTTTCTGCAGGAAGAAAAAGGGTTCTGAGACACATGATACCTTTGACTTTGTCCTGTCACATATATATCCTTCTATTATTGTTACTTGTGAAGCAGTTGAGTCCTAGCTCATAAACTAAGTTTGCTTGTCTAAGACCAGCCTTTGAACATAGTGATACACTGACAGTGATATCCATGAAACTGACTCTGAACCAACCACTGCACTTGTAAAAATTCAGCGTTTTTACCAGAGTCTGGAGGCTCCAGAGCAAACAAAGTAGAAGCAAGGTGAAGTTCACCTTACCTATTCTTTCCTCCTGGTTTTCAGCAGGAAAAAAGGGCAAGAAGACTGGTAGCAGCAGAAGAGGAAGATGATGATGACTGAGGTCGCCAATCACAGCAAAAGGAACCACAATGAAAGCTACTTCAGCGGGAAAGCAGCAGTCACCAGCAGCTCGGAGGAGTTTGGGAGCATGACATCCAAGAAGCCAAGGAACACAAGCCCGAGAGGCGCTCCCGTCTCCCCAAAGGTATGTTGCTCAAGCTTAATTTCCACGTCTCTTTCCTGTTCTTTTTGTGTCTCTGTGTTATGCTGAGTGAGGTTTCTTTGTCTGCAATTGAGCAGGAGAAGAAGGATAAGATTGGTGAGAGAGTGGCTGCACTGCAGCAGCTAGTGTCACCATTTGGGAAGGTATTTACTACCGTACATTTCTGCACTTGCTTCCTGTATCTTTGTGAATCAACTCATCTTACAAGCTTGAGCTTATCTGGTTCTCTGCAAACTACCTTGCTTGGGCAGACGGACACTGCTTCTGTTCTTCAGGAGGCTCAGGGTACATCAAGTTCCTGCACCAGCAGCTCGAGGTCCTTGTTCTCGCTTACCGTACATCCATTTTTTTGTGATCTTTCGCCTGCTTACCCTTCGTTTCTGTGATTCACACGATGCTCGAATTTCCCTTTTTTGCAGGTTCTTAGCTCCCCTTACATGCGTGCTCCTCCGGTGCCAGGCGCTGCGCCTGAGGTGAGCTACAACCTTCTTTTAAGTCATCATATGTACTAATCTGAAAAGTTCAACGAAAATTCGAAATGCTGAATTTTGGCTAAAAAGAAACTTTGTACCATGAATTTGTAAGACTGTACGTAACAAGCATGTCGCTTGCATGCTATGATCCAGGATCCCGACCACTACAGCCTGAGGAACCGTGGCCTCTGCCTGGTTCCTGTGGACCAGACGCTGCAGCTGACGCAGAGCAACGGCGCCGACCTGTGGGCGCCGGCGAACACGACCAGGCGCAGGTGAGCTGTGAACGGAGGAATCGGCCCGGAGCTGACTGGAGGCTGGGAGCCTAGAGGAGGAGGAAGACTTTGTCTGGGGGAATTCCAAGTGTCTGACTGACCCGATTCATCAATCTCCTAACAAAGCAAACTAATAATCAACCGTGTTTCACTCTCAGATCTCTGCCTGTAATGTAGTAGCAACCCTGCCCTGCAGGTCAGTGTGAGAACGTGAGAGTGCTACTGATGAGTCTGTGTTAGCGCCGGACATATGTGTAATCATACATAGCGAGATGATAGTACTAGACTAAGCCTACCTGTGCCTAACTATGTGTCTTTTAAGTAACATGATAGCAGCCCTGTTGCGGCCAGCAACTAAAGCATCAGTTCAATGTCAGTTCATAGGATGTTCAACCCTGCAGTAGATTTTGTAGGAAATGTTCAATTTCTGCGAGAAACAAGAAAACTCCTGCGTCCTGGAGGGCTCCTAATGCGCGAGCCTTCGCGCATCCACACCGAGCGCGAACAACGTTTTCCTCTAGTTCACGGGTGTGCAGCCCCATATACACGATGCACCTATTCCAGCCAAGGTATAGACTCGTCTAGCCTATATCGTCAGCCCATATACTTCTATTCCTAAACCACTTTTATACCTCAATCTTATATTCGGCTCAAGCTAAAAAAATATTTAGAATCTTTCACTTAAAAAAAAATATACACACTTTGAATGGTTAAACCTCACTTTGTACGTGGAAACTTTATTCAGATAAACTTTCGATAAATAAACTTTCTACGTAAACACTTTATGCAGATGGTTTGGTTTCAAATTGAAAAAACAAGTTAATAAAAGGAAAAAAAAAGTTAAACACAATTTTATACATGAAAACTTTATGCATATAAACTTTCAATAGATAAATTTTCTACATAGAAACTTTATGTGGATGAATTTGTTTCAAATTCAAAAAACAAGTTACAAAAATTAAAAAGAAGTACACACTTTCTGGGACTAAACTACAAAAGGCCCAAAACATCATCCTCGCGTAGCATGCAGCTTAGCCACAAAAAAAAGGGAAAATAATCACGCAAACAGCAGCTAAAAAACTCGGGGACTAAAAAAACGGAAAAGCATCACGCAATCCAGCTTAGCCCAAAAAAAAGAAAGAAAGAAAGTTGATGAGTTCGCGCGGCGGCCACGCGCGCGGCCGTTCGCAACATATAATAATTGCGTGCATCCTGAGAAGCTATAGAACATATATGATAGCAAAAACGGCGTGAGATTTACCAAGTGGCCCAAAGTAAAAAAACGCCCACCAAAAGTCGAGACCATCTTGGTTGGGCTTACCTCGAGAGGGCGTGGGGAATTTTTGGGCCTTGGACTACTAGTAAGTGGAGCAGCATTAGTGGAATTTTTTTGATTTTTATATTTATTTATTAAAAGATTTGTAAAAGTAGATTTTTGTTTGAAAAAATTACAAAAATAGGCTCCCACCGCCCTTGGGAGGGCGATTTTTAAAAATCGCCCTTTCAGAGGACGATTTGATGGCCGACGGCCGTCAGCTATTTTGCAGGCGGCCCCCTGGCCTCCCAGAGGGCGGCTTTTAGGAGGCCGGGGGCCGCCTGCAAAATGCGCCCAAAAACCACCATTTGCGAGGGCGGTTTTTGGGCGCCCGGGGGGCCGCCTGCAAAATCCCAAAAACCACCCATTTCCAGAGCGGTTTTTTGCAGGCGGCCCCTTGCCGCCCTCTGGAGGGCGGTTCTTAGCCCCCCAGGTATTAAAACTCCCTCCCAGACTTAAAAAATGTCATAAAATTCACTCAAATTAGAAAAAAAAAACAGGAGAGAGCTGAGAGCGAGGCTGAATGAAAGCAGCGAAGCTCTGCCCGTTTGCTGATTTGCCTGCAGGTAAAATCCATTGTTCCTTTGTAATTTCTATTGTAGTAAGAATTGATGTAGTAATGTACTAGTTACGTGTATAGTACTATATAGATCTGTAGGTTTTTAGTTAATCTGTTAGATGACTTACTTTTTGTACAGATGATACTTATAAAATCTGGAATACACGGTTTTAGATGTCAGGAGGATGTTGGTACCTAGTTTAACTGTATTTTCCATCAACAGATATGTCAAATAAGGTGATATTTCAGTTATTTCACGGGCAAGGGAATGTGAGATATGGTCCAGACGGTGTAGATCTGTCAGAGTTTAGTTCAACGGCTAAGGATATGATAGGCCAGCTGAGAGAAGTTTTGGGTCAGTATACAACTGGTTGATGCGAGGGTTTCGACTGGACCCCCAGCTCAGCGCAATAACCTTGTATGTAGTAGTCAGTCGTGCAGCTGAAGGTTTTTTTTGGAACTGATGCCGGTGGATTGCACTGCCACTTGGAGATGGTATGTGGAGAATGCATTCCAACGTGGCTGGCCACTGGGCATACTTGTGTCCATATATGAGAAAGATAACACCACTGGTGCAATGCCCGTACAAGATGATGAGGGTCCAAGTACGGCGGGAGGTGATAGCGAAACAATGGAAGAAAATGAAGGAGGGAGTGAAGAAGATAGACAGGCAACAGGTGTGGCAGATGAGGGAGAACAAATCGACACGATCGTCCAACAAATGGATAGGGAAGATTCTGAAAATGAGCATGCAGGGCATGATGATTTGTCTGATGAGGACAACGTGATGCCTGCAGAATGGAGCAACGAGGACTTCTCTGCGCTTGCTATCTCCGAGCGGCATCATGTGCCATGGGAGTAAAAGCAGAATGAGGTCATTCAGGGGGCTAAGTACGTATATGTAGAGATTTAAAGGAGGCAGTCAAACAATGGGCGGTGTCACTTCAGAGGGAGTTCTCGGTCGTGAAGTCAAATAAATCAGTGTATAAAATGAAGTGCATGCAGGATGGGTGTTCATGGCGGGTGCACGCATTCAAGGGTAAATGGAAAGATTATTGGCAAGTTTCAATCGTGACCGAGTATTCATGTTACTTACCAGGTGTTGAAAAATATCATAGAAACATGACCTCTGCATTTGTTGCAACAGAGATGTACTCCCATATTGTCAACAATCTAGGGTACGAACCAAGGTTAATTGTTAGGCACATTGAAGAGAAATTCAAATATACAATTAGATATGATAAGGCTTGGAGGGCAAAACAGAAGGTTGTAGAGATGAGGTTTGGCACATTTGAAACATCTTATGATAATTTGCCTCGTCTGTTAGGCTGTATTCTTCAGAGAAATCCGAAGACGTACTATGACTTGAAAGCCTTTCCATCAATTGACCATGATAATAAAAGTGTGTTGCAACGAGTATTCTTTGCACTAGGTACTTGCATTCAGGCATTTATCCATTGTCGTTCTATCCTCTGTATCGATGGGACATTTCTGACTGGAAAATATAGAGGACAGATATTAACAGCAATTGGAGTTGATGGAAACAACCAAGTTCTACCGGTGGCTTTTGCTTTTGTTGAGAGTGAGAACACTGATAGCTGGTATTGGTTCCTAGAAAGGGTGAAGACAACAGTTGTACGGATGAGACCAGACGTATGTCTCATACATGACCGTCACGCCGGCTTGCTGCGTGCAATTGAGGAATTGAGATATGGATGTGTTGAGAAGGGATACCCATCAAGGTGGTCTGATGTACAAAGCAGATGGTGCATGCGTCATATGGGTGTTAATTTCTATAGATAGTTTAGAAATAAGCACCTTACGGATCTTTTCAAGAGGCTTTGCGCCCAGAATCAAGAGAAGAAGTTCAAGGAGCTTTGGAGGAGGTTGGATGAGCTGACTTCTAAACAAACAGATGAGCAGTCCAGGAGAGCTACCATTGGAGGGGACGAGGCTCCGGAAGCTCTTGGACCTCTATCAAGCGATCGACCTCGTATGAGAAGAAGGCATGCATCCTCAATTAGAAAATTTTTAGAGTGGATTGAGAATGAGCCAAAGGAGAAATGGGCATTATTGTATGACAAGGATGGTTCTTGATTTGGCATAATCACCACAAATTTGACAGAGGTCCATAACTGGGTGATGCGTGGTGTTCGAGGGCTTCCATTTGTTGGAATAGTTGAATTTATCTTGCATGGGACATGCAAGTACTTTAGAGATCAGTTCAGAGCAGCTGGCCCCTCAATGACGGATAATAATCTTTTCTTTGGAACACTGCTCACTAAGTATCTGCAAGATAAAAGTAATAAGGCCCGAAGACATCGTGCTCTACCTCAAGGCACACAAGAACACAGATTTGAAATATTGTGTGTCGACAAGGGCATGCGCGGAATCTACCGCAAAAGAGTTGTGCAGGAGTGTGTGCTCAAAGAAGACGGGACCTGCAAGTGCTCGTGCCGAAAACCTACTCTACTCCACAAGCCATGTTCCCATGTGATTGCCGCGAGCGGTGAGTGTGGAATCGAAGCACGTTATTTTGTCTCACCTTATTTTAGAAAAGAAGCAATCTATAATACCTGGAGTGGAGAGATATACGGTTTCGGTATAGCGGGGACATTTACTACGGAGAATCCTCAAGTTATCTACATTCCTAACCCAACAAAATTGAGGGATAAAGCAGGTCGCCGCAAGACAAGACGCATCCATAATAACATGGATGAGTCAGAAGCCGGTGGAAGACTTAAACGTTGTTCAAAGTGTGACCAAACAGGCTATACATATAAGAAATGTCCAAAGGATGTAGCCGGTCCAAGTGCGGCGGAAGCTGGACCGTCGGGTTCAGCCGCTGATGGTAGTCGTCCTACGGGTGAAGGCACAACTTCAAGACGACCCCGTCTTAGACGTTCTCGAACAATTGGTGGTGCTGGGGTGTAGTGTAAGTCTATACTTGATCTTTGTTGTAGAATGACATATATCGTACTGTTGTTTTTTATTGTCATGTAACAATGCTATAAACATTAAAACTAATTTACGCTAACTCTCTATTTGTATGCAGGTATGGCGTACCCTACACCAGAGCTGCTCGACCGAGGTCTCGACCAGTCCCACCGGTCTTACCTGTCAGCCGTCGAGGGTGGCCTGCTAGGCACCTTCCGTCCACGGCCTTCACGTCAGCTCCTGCGGATAGACCCCCGGTTCCGTCAGAGGTAAGAGCTGTACGAATATTCATTCACATCATTTGTGCATATCTATGTTTTCCCCGATATTGAATACAGAGCTATATTTGGCAGGTTGTGTGAGGCTGGACTTCTTCCGCTGTACAGGCTAGTTGAGCCCGCACCGGACGAGAGAGACCCCGCCAGGCGATGGGACGCTGACCGGTCACTTCTGGCAGCGCTGGTGGATCGCTGGAGACCGGAAACCCACACGTTCCACCTACCGTGTGGCGAGATGACTCCCACACTCCAGGACGTGTCCTACCTGCTGGGACTTCCCCTCGCAGGGGACGCAGTCGGTCCGGTTGACGGGGGGCACGGTTGGGCGCAGGACATATCTGCTCGGTTCGAGGCCATGCACCGTCGACCTGGCCTTGGTATGCCAGGTTCGCTACCGCCTTTCACCATGAGTGGCCCCTCGCAGGCATGGTTGCTACAGTTTACCGTAAGTCGCGGATTCATTTGATTCACAATCATCCGACCTATAAAGGAACAGTGATGCTGACTATGATCTTCCTTTACAGCCTGACAAGCTAGACGACGACGCCGATGAATACTCGGTGCGGCGGAGCATGGAGGTCTACCTGTTGTGGCTGTTCGGGTGGGTGATGTTCACCAACACTCACGGGCACGCGGTGGACAAGAGACTGATCCACTACGCTCGTGCGATCGCCGACAGCGAGGACGGATGCGTATCGCAGTGGAGTTGGGGATCTGCTGTGCTAGCGGCGACGTACTGTGCTCTTTGTGACGCGTGCACAAAGACCGATCCAGGTGCGATTCTCGCCGGTTGCCCTCTTCTTCTGCAGCTATGGGCGGCCGAGCTTTTCGCGATAGGCCGTCCTCTCATTGAGCTCTCTTCCTACGAGGGCGGCCCTGGAGGCTTGTACGGGCAGTGGCCTGAGAACCGCCCGACTATGGGGACGGTATGGTGTCGTCGTGAGGTACATAATATGAAATTCTATGTTTACCACTTATGCGCAAACACTGACGTGTAATCTTTTCTTATTTTGCAGCGTCGTTTCGCCCACAACCAGGTTAGGAGGGCCTACTCCGAGTTCGTTATGGAGTTCGACCGCCTGCTGCCCAGCGACGTCGTCTGGGAGCCCTATAGTCCGTAGGTCATCGCGGCCCATGCACCGCTCGGACTCTGTACTCTTTGCACGCGCGACCAGGCGTACTGGTTGACGAAAGTGCCGTTGGTGTTCGACATCTTCGTCGAGCCCCACTGTCCGCAGCGCGTGATGTGACAGTTCGGCCTACGTCAGATCTTCCTTATGCCCATAGAGGTCGTTGTGGCGCGCGATGTGCACCGGTAAGTACAACTGCAATCTTTGTTTAGTAGTACCACTCTTTAATGTACTCTAATGCACTCTCTGCAAATAGGTATAATCGTAGGGGACAGGCAGCCGGCGCTCAGTGGTATCCCCGACTGCAGCAGTACGTGGAGGACTGGTTGTTGGCGACAGAGGATGTCATCGAGGAAATACGTGCACACACTGAGGAGCATTACCTAGCATACCTCAGGTGGTACCAGCCTCGGACCCGCATACGCGTAATGTTCACCCCAGGTGATCCACAGCCACACGTCGCCGCTACGACGGACACGTATCCTACACACTGTGACCAGGACTACTTTCGCGCGGTAAGTCACATTATCTTTGCACTTTGCCATTCCCTTTGTAGGTAGCCACGGTTCTAACACATAATCAAGTCATATTTGAAATAGACCGACGCAGCGCGACAGATTTAGGGTGATGTAAACGCGGCGTTCGGACGGTTGGACATTGGGACCGTGCTGACTGCGGACGAGCAGAGGACGACCTTCGGGAGGATTCGTCAGGCGTTGCACACAGTGCTTCGTGCGCTCACTTGTCGTGCGGCTGACGCGGTATCTCCCGTCTATATACAGCAGCAGCAGCCACGGCCAGCAAGAACAGGAGGAGGAGCAGGAGTGCGCCCGTAGGGTTCCAGTCAGCCATCTGGCCCCTCCAGAGGTAAATTGTACTAACCTTCCATTCATAACATGTTTCCTTGTACGACATGCACCGTTATACATCAATATGCTTCCCTGCAGCTTTCGCTACACCGTACCTACATCCCTCTGGAGCTAGCACATCGACGCATGGAGTGTACCACACACGACCACACGCGCAGCTGGGCATGACAAGTGCCCCCGGTGCCACCACAGGAGGTCCTTCAGGTTATATCAAAGTTTACTTTTGTCTTGCAAAATTTCGATTTGCAATAATCAATAATTTGGTGTACATTGTTCTACTCTACAGCGCCAGCGATGTTTGCTGGCGCTGGCTCCTCCACGCAGGGCGCACGCGGCAGCGGTTGGGCACCGGGTTCTTTTGAGGGGGACGACTTGGAGGACGAGGGCGAGGAGATACAAGAGATACTAGCTGCCTCGCAGCTCAAAGGAGCTCCTCCACCACAGACACAGGACCCACCGGTTGCCACACCTATGCAGACGACCCGCGCTGGCCGTGCCGTACCACCAGACCGGTTCACGTACTCCTAGGGGCAGGTGCGAGCGCAGCGTAGGAAGTCGAAGAGAGCTAGAGGTTACGGTCAGGGCCCGTAGTATTTTGTGTCTGTAATAGTTTGCCTGTTGTGTATCATGTTTTATTAATTCTACGTTTCCTGAAGAAACCACTTTACTTCGTTTACCCTCATCGATCAAACGACATATTCCTCACGATCTACGTTTCTGACGAACCTGATCAAAAACATGAATTTTCGAGTGTCAAATTCACGACGAAAGTACATTTTGAGCTATGGCAACCGAACACACGTTAACTACCATACAAACCTACTGATATCCAACTAGCGATGCAACTACTGTGTAAGGATAATGTGGCGACGGTGCGCGCCCAGGGAGTAGTGACGGCAGCCGGTACTCATCGGTCTCCTCCCAACTCTCTCTCCCTCTTTCTCTCTGTCTCCAGATATATGCCTGTCTGGACGGTCTGGACAGGGTCCGGACTATATTAATGCTAAATACCGCCCTCTAGGAGAGCGGCAACGCCAAAAACCGCCCTCCCAGAGGGCGGCAAGGGGGCCGCCTATAAAATGGCCGGCCCCCGGGCGCATTTTGCAAGCGGCCCCCTTGCCGCCCTCTGAGAGGGCGGTTTTTGGGAGGCCGGGGGGCCGCCTGCAAAATAGCTGACGGCCGTCGGTCGGGGGTCGGACGGTCGTCAGCCACATCATCAAATCGCCCTCTGGAAGGGCGATTTTAGCGGTGGGAGTCTATTTTTGTAATTTTTTCAAACAAAAATCTACTTTTGCAAATCTTTTAATAAATAAATATAAAAATCAAAAAAATTCCATTAGGTGAGCTGTTCAGGAGTACTTAGCACGTTTGTGTTCTGGTACGTTCGAGTGCTGTGCCAAACTTATTAGAGGCGTTGGAGTGCGACCGAACGAACCTAATTGGGGCCATGCCATGCGTTATGTTATGGCCTCTGTACTGTGTTGTAGGGGGGGTTGAAGCAAGCAGCAGAGGCCACAATTTTTGATCGGCTGGGCCCCGGAATACAGCGACTGTTCCCAAGTCCTAGTCATAATGGAAGCTCCTGGCGAAACGCACTGATTATGCATTTATTGTTTTTTCATTATATTTTTCGGCTATATCATGGTTCATGATGTCCATCATGAGTCGAGCTAGATTTTGAGCCGGGGAGGCTCAATACTTAAGTTCTAAAGTGTCGCAAGGTGAATTATTTGAGAACGACAGAATCCGATCGCTGTGTTATCATTATGTTTTTTTACTCCTACCTATTAATCGAATGGCTGCGGAGCTGTCATTCTTCCTTCCAGAAAAAATTCCGTCGCCAGGAGAACTAGAAATGTTACTATTCATTTTTTCAGGTTGATGGGCTTGTCGTTGGATCCAAATCAACATTTCACCCTGTCCGGACTGGAGACTGGACGCTGGACGTTTGCGCGCCATGCGAGGCAGTGTGAAACGTCAACTTCTGTTCATCAATACGGCAAGAATGGTAGGCTGGTGGCTATGTCAACTTGCCCACCACAGAGTCCCCAGTAATATCGGCCCGATCCCTGATGAGAACAAAACCAGTACAGATACTGTAGCCGTGAGCAACCACCTGTCCACCTCAATGAAAAACGGCCACCAGGAGCCATGAATTTTCTTCGCGTGGGAGGGTCAGGACTCACGATGAACCTGGCCTCCAATTCGCTGTACACCTGCCGTTCGGGACTCTGGAGGCGGCAGCGTCCGTACGCTGTGCCTGTTCCGTTCTGTTCTGACACCACTCTGCAGCAACGTAATACCTCTACGTGTGGCAGCGACGTCAACGTCTCAGCTCGGCTTCCTCTCTGGCTGGCTCCTTGGCGTCGTAAATATCGCGGTGCCGAAGTGTGGCTGGGATGCGATATCTTCTGCGGCGGAGACGCGTGTGCGAGTTCAGCGCGACAGGTGGTCCGTGCGAGGTCGGTGTGTGCGAGTTCGTCGTGAAAATATCGTTTTTGAATCACCGCCGCACCACCACCGGAGAACCGCACTCCATCACCAGATACAGACGGCCAGGCGAATCCCCGGGTTATTAACGATCTCTTTTGAGTTTTGATCAGAAGAAGCCGGTAAAGGGTCCCAGAGTTGTGGATGCGGTGATGTTCTTAATTGATTATTTTTGTGGCTTATAAGTATACGTAAAACAAAAAACATCATTAGCGCGTGATTAATTAAGTATTAACTATTAAAAATTTAAAAAATAGATCTATTTATTTTTTTAAGATACTTTTATATAAAAATTTTAAAAAAAATATATCGTTTATCGTTTTAACAAACATACGCATGGGATACGAAACTTATATAAGCTGCGCCGAACAGCCCCCGCCGGTATGGTGCTTTCGTACGGGCATACGACGATGGCAAATTAAGGCAGCGCCATTGACTTAGGAATCTTCTCTGACGCAAGTTCTCCGGTAGGTTACGAGGTGATCCATTAGTCGCTCATAGCTGCTAACCAACTAATATTCCGTGCAATTTAACGTGAACATAGATGTTTTAAAGCAGATTTAGATTTAGGCCGCATTCGTTTCTGCGTTTTAAATCAGCTTATAAACTGCGTAAAAAACAAAAAAATTATTAGCGTGTGATTAATTAAGTATTAATTATTAAAAATTTAAAAAATAAATTTATTTTATTTTTAAGATACTTTCATATATAAAGTTTAAAAAACATACCATTTTTTGTTTTGTAAAACGTGCTAATGAAAAAGAGAAAGAAGCCAAAAGCCAATAACTAATTTAAACACCATGTTAACGTGGTACTCTAGCTTATGCGTCTATAAATACAATTATATCGACTAATATCCTGTTGTAATATGGATCCCACCATGATTAAACAGTGTTTTTTCCATTGATTAATTTGATAATGTCTAGACTTTCAGATCAAACATATGAGACCGTCTATTGGTCAAAGGTTTGAAAAAAAAATCTATCAAATGATTTTTTCTGTATTTAAAGACCAAGATATAAACTGTGTGTAGTTGTATATATTTATGACTGAGTTACATAAATTTATAACTAAAGTTATACAAGTCGATAATAACAACTACAATAAATTAAATGTATAACTTGAAACTCGCTTCCTCTGTCCTGAATCTCAAAGTTCTATCCAACGGCTAGCGTTGTTATTTGATAGAATTAAAAAATAAAACGTTCAATTAATAGCAAATCTACAAACATATATAGTCCCTCATTTTCGTCCAATCTTAATATTTTGACAATAGATCTTTCCTAAGTTGGTTTGATTCATATGGCACTTCAGATAGAACAAATAACTATTTTAAACCAAATGATAATATAAAACCTTCCCCTTGGTGCAATTTAAGGGAACCGATTGGTTATGCTCCTTCAAAAATTCTTGGTTCCAACATCATAAAGTGCTCAATGTAACTGTAGTTTATTGGCTTAGATTTTTCCTTCTTTTTCGTGAGCACGTTTCCTAAACGGTTAAATGGTGCGTTTTTTAAAAAACTTTTTATATATAAGTTTTTTTTAAATCAAATAAATCTATTTTTTAAGTTTATAATAGTTAATACTTAATTAAACATATATTAATAACCTGTTTTGTTTTGCGTGTTGGCAAGAAGCTTCAGCAAGAAGCCATGTTGAACGCCGGCTGCTTTCCATGGCAGGGATGGGTTGGGCTACTTTCTCGTTCTCCATAAGCATATGTCCTGAATTGCTAAATGGTGTGATTTTTTAAAAAAAATTTATCTAAAAGTTTCTTAAAATATTATATTAATCCTTTTTTAAATTTAAAATAATTTATACTTAATTAATTATACACTAATGGTTTGTCTCGTTTTGTGTGCCACTAAAAATCTCAATGGTTTCAAACGCAGCCTAAGGAGGCTTTTTCATGACTCATATGTTCAGTCATACACCACATATTTTCTATTGGCACATGAGAGTTGGGGTGAACATACATGCGAACAGGAAATGGTTCTGTCATATTTGTATTAATTTTTTCTTGGATTTTAGAAAAAAAAACGAATGACTTAGATACAAAAGAATAATATCAAATATAGAAGTCGGATATGATGCGAATAAGCCGAAATGAATACAATCACGAATAATTATCAAAGTATCAAAACCACTTAAATTGGTTTGCCAAATAACATAGAGATGTTATTAGTTCTTTTATCTAAAAGAACATATCAAATTCTCCGCATGGGCTTGACTGCCAGAGAGTTGAGGTATTGGCGGTACGAGCTTAAGGATATGGGCGGAGTCTAGACATTCGGACAACTCCATCTTAGACAATTTGAGGCCCTCTCCATTTTTGCTGAATAGCAACGTTAATGTACTCGTTTCCATTTTCAAAGAAAATTATTCGAATCTGTTTCATATTCCAACCTACCATAGCATATTTTCATGATTGAGATCGATTAAAAATTATCTGAACCGTTTTCACCGCTAAGTAAGTTTTCAACGCACCCACTTTACAAAAAGCGCCTCTTTTACTGTCTATAGTCTTTGCATCTGTACGCACTACGCACACGACTTTCCTCCTAATACGTACTAGTACTACTTACTACAAGGCCGCACACCGGTAGTCTAGCACAGGTGATGCACAGCGACAGTACATCCCGTCCAAAGTGAAGCGAAAAAATCGCCTCGTATCTAGGAGTGAAAATAGAATAGGTATTTCTTACCCGTCCGTCCAATCCGAGGCTCACAAGAAGGATGCACGAGAGAAAAATAGATATCCAGTACTATTTGAGTTTAAATTTGATTCCGCTAAAAAATATAGGTTAGGACATGAAAAAAGTTGTATCTGTCCGTATATCACGTATTATTGAATATATAATAAAATTGATTAGAAGTCCACATACAAACATATTAAAAGACTAGTGAAGTGCCCGTGAAAGACGAAAAACTGAGGAAAGAGAGTGTATGATCGCTAGATGGCTGAGTGAGGGAGTGGCATGGAAGTAGAGGGGTGGTTATTCAATGACAAAGTGATGCGATGATGCCAAAATCTAGCCGAGAACAAGAGAGAAAGAAGGATTGCGATCGGAGGAGATAGTTTGCATCATAATTTAGGTAACTACTCTCTTCATCCCAAAATAAGTTGATTTATAGAGTTTATACATTGTCCCAAATATAAGTTAAAGTTTACCCTCTTACCGACCCTTGTTCAGTATGCTAAGTTTTATCCATCACCTCTTACCTACCTACCCACCTACTAATACTATTTTTTCCATTAATGAGCGCACTTCCGTATTAAGTTGTCTCGAGATGTGAGGGATGCTTTTATTTTGGACAGAGGGAGTATGTCAAGGGGTTGAAAAAAAGATAAATCAAAGATCAATCCGAGCGAACCCAAACCGAACTACTGGTTTTTTGTTTTTTTGCCTCGTTTTTTAATTTTACAACTGTTCAGTCTACAATTTTAATTTTGGTTTTTGCCTTATCTGAACTGGAAGTCCGGAAGGAACCAAGAGACGGAAATCCACTGCTCCACCTCCATCAGCCCAATTGCCCAAGCCCACACAAAGTCACGAACAGATCCCAATAAGTAATTAAATTGGTGGGAATTATATAAAAATGATTTTGGCCCAAAACTTCCGGGATGGCCTGTGGAGGGGCGCGCGTGCGAGGCCGAGCGCACGGCCCGTTACTTCCTTCGTCCTGCTCGTAGCCTAGTGAGGCGAGTGTGGCCCCGCGAGGGAAAAACCCTAATCCCCTTCTTTTTTTGTTCTCCTCTTCTCTTCTCCCCAACCTCCCCAATGAGCGAGAGAGACGGCGATGGCGCTAATGGTCTAGCAGAGGCTCCGGCGAAATCAACGATAGTGAGACGCAACAAAGGGCCACGGCGGAGCCGAGTTACCTGACCCCCGCACCGCGAGCTAATGTCGTGTAATGCTCGTATTTTTAGTTGGTTCTAAAACTATTTTAAATAAAAAATCTAATTGCAAAAAAGTTTGTCTCTTTATTGAGTTTGGGATTTAATGTGCCATGTGTGATCTCAAATTTCCCTCAAAAATTAGTCCTTAGAACTCCTCCAAAAATTCCCTGATTTTTCCTGAATCCAAAAACCCTATCCAAATTCAAATCCAAATTCCAAATCTTCAAAAAACTCTCTAAAACAATTCCTGTAAAAATATAAAAGGGCATTGTGCCAGTTGGGCCACCATCACTCTCCTTCGGCTTTGCCTTCTTTCTCCCCTCCCGTCGGCCCCACTTGGCCCAACCGCCCACGCGCGCGGGGTTAAAAACCGCGCGAGCCCTGCCTGTCAGCCGTCCACTCCTCCGCCCGATGAACACGCGCGGATGGCTGCGATGCGCTCTACCGCGCGAGGCCCACCTGTCAGCCGACGACGGCACTATCGTTGTGTTCCTCCGCCGCTCGCTCACACCTCTCTTCTCCTCGATCTCTCTCGAGCTCTCTTGCTCCCCTCTCTGTGCATGCCCATACGCCCGATTGCCGCCATAAAATGCGTGGAGCTCCCTCGTCAACCTCCGCCATCCCGTCCCTAGCGAGCAACTCGCTTCGCCATCCTGTCCCGTACACCCGACATCACCAACGCCATGGCCGCCACAGCTTTTCTCCTCGACAAGCCCCCAAAGTCAACCCACACGCGCAAGTTCCACGTCCCGTCGCTTCACCATCACCTCCGCGCCCCGTTTTTCCTCTCTGCCACGCCGCTGACGCCTACTACAGTCCAGCGCCATTGACAGGTCCCGTCGGCAAGCTCGAGCTTATCTCTCCGGCTTCCACCGCCACTGTCCACTGTCCGCTAGCACCCGAGCTCGGCTATAAGTAGAGCAGTACCCCTCCCTCCTCCGGTGACAAAGAAGCCTAGCCGAGCTAGCTCACCACCGAGAACCCCTCTTCGCCGCGTTCTAATCCAAGCACCGCCGCCGCTCCAGACCTCCTCGGCCCAATCCACCGCCACCGTTGAGCTCCCTGAGCCACCACGAACATCCTCCGCCACTCCCCGCTGTCGATTGGCAAAAACGCCCAAATCGTCCCGCCGCCGTCCGTCATTGCTGCCGCTCTGATTCCAGCCATTGACGGAGGTAGAGCACAATTAACTCCCTCCTTTCCCTTCCTCGCGAGACACCGCACCCGACTCACTCAAACCCGAACTCCTCCGCCGCCCAAATGGTCACCGGCGGCAACCCAAGGGCCTCCGCCGCCGCCATAGGTACTGATCACCGTCGCCAGCCAAGCTCCATCGCCTATCTACCAATCCACACCGTTCACAAGACTCCTTAACCCCTCCGCATTCTGCCATCGTTGGTTGCTCGCTGTAGTCGTCACCGCCGGCAAGATCGACCCCGACGGCCGTCCGCCGTTGATCTGCACGGGGGAGAGCCCCGTCGGACCAAGCCGACGTGGCATTGCCACGTGGGCGCCGCGTCAGCCAACGTAGGCCACCCCGATCCACACGGCATTCCCCCTCACAGCCGCTGACCACCCGCCCCCCCTATCGGCGCGTCTGTCCTTCCCTCCACGCACTGACACATCGGGCCCACCCATCAGCGCCCCTCCTTTCTCCCCACTGACAGCCTAGCCCCACTTGTCAGCCTCTCTGTCTCCTCTCTCCTTACTGTTTTGCTGGCCCCACATGTCAGTCCCCATCCTCTCTCTCTCCTAATAACAGGGCCCCACTAGTCAGCCTCTGGACTCTTTTTCTTTTATTCCTTTTCTTTCCTTTAATAATTTTAATCCTTTTATTTACAGTAAATTGATTTAAACTTCAAAAAATCATAACTTTTAAATCGTAACTCCGTTTGAGTCCATTCAACTCTTAAAATTTTTCTAAAAATAAGATCTACACACTAGTACTATTAGTTGTACATGATAGGTCCTGATTCTTGGTGATTTTGCTTGTTTTCTTTTTGCAACGTGTAGAAACCGGTACCAAGGGGCCATAAGTCAAGGATTTTGTCAAGGACTCGCAGGACCAGGAGCAAGGCAAGTCTCCCTTGACTATATTGAACCCATGATTTAAAAATTATTTTGATTTATGAAACATGCACAATCAGGAACACGATCATTATCGGCCGTGATTCGTAATCGAATCCATCAGGCCTAACCTAATTGCTGTATATTACCCTCCTTAGATAAACTGTTGCCCTGTCCTTTGTAACCTTGTCATCCTGGTATTCGTATTTAAGTACGAGTATCGATGACCCCATTTTATCTAAACTAAAAAATATGACGATAGGAAAACTAGGGTTTATATAAAATGATTTTAAATCTCGGCACGCTTGATCGAGCATTTGCGAAATAAAATAGTTTTATAAAACTTGGTCATGGGTCTTCACTGCCTGTGTGGCTCCGACTTCACGTGACACATAAGGACCGTTTCCTTGGGGAATTGCACTAAGCATATTAGAGTGCGACCATACGGGTGGAATGGGACGTGCCTGGCTGAGAAATTAGTGTTCTCAGAATCGTTCGGTTGCTAATAAATGTGGGAGCGGCTAGGTGCCATGAGGGCGATATACCCCTGTCCCTAAGTACCGAAAATGAGTTCCGGGTACTTGGTTGAGTGAATCCATTTATAGGGCAACGTGCTGTCCTGAGAGAGTTTCAGAAAGGCCTTGTCGTGAACCTCCCCGCTTGGCCAGCGTGGGAGTAAGCTCATGTCGTGTGGGTAAAGCGTGTAACCTTTGCAAAGATTTATAAACTTTTGGAACAGCCGTGCCCACGGTTACAGACGGATGTGAAGTGATTCTCCTAGTGTAGATTTTATTTTATAAATATCTATGCAATTGTTTTGCAGGTTGGGATTCATTACCAGAATCGGTCTATGTGACCGATGGATGGCCTTTGTGGCCTGAAACGGGCCTGTGTAACTCGGGGTGTAGAATATCACCATAGTTGAGTTGTTTGAGTTAAGTGACAGTTTTAAAAATGAAAATCCACCTAAATGGAGGTACTAGTAGAAGGTACGCTTTGAATCGGAAAATGTGATAAGTCTCAAACTTATGGAATGGGTTGAGACGCGAGTCTCTTCCCGACTAACTTAATTGTGGTGAGTTGTTACAAAGCAACTCACGGAATGGATTAAAGCGTGAGCTTCTTTCCGATAACATAAAGAGCACACTTAGACATTTTCCAAAAACACAAAATCTTTGAAAATCTCGTTTACAAAAATAACCCTAGCCTTCTTTGCTAACCCCTTGCATGCTACATATTTTCCGTGACTTACTGAGTACCTCGTGTACTCACCCTTACTTCTTTCTCAGAAGTCTATGAAGATGAAGACTCCACCTTCAGCGAGTATTATCAAGATCAAGCCGAGTATGACAAGTTTTAGGATTTCGGTCTAGGTCCCAAGTTTTGCTTGTGGGTATTATGTCTATCCATATTTTCCGTTACCTACTTTTGTAATGTGTCGTTGTACGCCTCGGGTTCTGTCCGGGCTATAACTTATGTAAGGACTATGTAAAATAAATAAAGTAGGTTTGGCAATGATTCACCGATGTCTTGTATATACCAGCTGGTCTCTTGGGATTGGTACAGGTATTACAGGTAATGACATTTCTCTTCTGTTGGCCTATACGGGTTAACGGGAGAGGAGCATTACATGCCGCGCAGGGTTCGATGGGTGCTATGACGGCGCACGCGCGGTGGGATGACGCCGGCGCATCCAAGAGAAGGAGACGGCTAAGAAGACGGTCGGACTAACCGCCCTAACGCAGGGCGGCTAGACGGCACGAGTGGAGATCCTTGTCGGTGCTGGTCGCTAGTGGGAGGCTGCCATGCCCTGGATCCACTGCCGCCGAGCGTCCACACCATTGCCGTCACAAAATTCATGTCAGATCTTGCGTATTGATCGGCGATTTGCTTGACTATGTCGGATTGCGATCCCATGGTCCCCCTAGCTGATTTTATTAGGGTCATTGCATCCAATCAGAGTCCAAATTGAAGCCATCTCCGTTTCCTCCCTTTTTGACTTGGTTTCTCTTGCTGGTCTTCTTCCTATGTATGTTGTGGTTGGCGAGTGTGTGTGAACACGAAGTGGACCCAAAGACGCAGGCGCAGGCACGAGCACGTGGATGGCACACGAGACGGGCGCACGGCTGGTGAGTGCACGCGAACGACGGACGAAGGGAGCGAATCAAAGCAGACAACGTACAACAGAAACACTATTTATCTTTATAATAAGTAAGGATTGGTTAATCACTATTTTATAAGCTCACAATAACGTTATTTATTATTTCTTGAAATATTTTTAACACTCTAATTGTCTCTCTAGTTTTAATGTCTATGGATGAGAGATATAAATAAATATCTGTTTCTGAATTCGATTTTGAGAAAAAAAATAGATATGATATAGGATAAACGATAGGTTACTGATACTATTTGTATCTGGCTCTGAATTAAAAAAAAAAGATAGAATATAAAAATGACGTGATCTAATCCTACTCGACCAGATGTCACCCGCTACTCGTATCACATGCCATGCGCGTTCTCACGCTACTTGCAGGTTGCAAGTGGCCAGTGTTTCCTCGTCTTCAATTCTCCGGAGATTTTCCTATCGCCCGCGGGCCCCGCCGAGCTCCCGTCCACTCACTTCTCGAAATACCAAATCAATTTCAGCTCGCTCGCCTCGCGCTGCCAGCGCCAAAGAATCCGGAGGAGATACTCCCGGTGCTCCGGCTCGATCGCTATAGCCGCCAAGAAATTAACCGAAAGGTGCCCTCTCCACCACACACAGTCACAAACCAATCGTGCGCCCGTGCAGCTAGCTGGCCGACGTTGCGCCTTTTATACGCGCCAGTCACGCCGCTGCTCGTCCCGTTTCACTCGCCTGCCGCTTCGCTCTGTCTAGTTTACGCCGTCTCGTCGTCGAGCGGAAGCCGTGTCCGTCGCTTTGGGTGATTGGGTTTTGAGCTTCGCGTTGCGTGCGGGTTTGGAGTGGGGAGCTGATCAGCCATGAGGATCCAGTGCGACTCGTGCGAGGCCGCGGCGGCCACGGTTGTGTGCTGCGCGGACGAGGCGGCGCTGTGCGCGCGCTGCGACGTCGAGATTCACGCCGCCAACAAGCTCGCCAGCAAGCACCAGCGCCTCCCACTCGACGCCGCTCTCCCCGCCGCCCTCCCGCGCTGCGACGTCTGCCAGGTACGTATGTGTAGTAGTAGTAGTAATAGAGAAGCAGCGGCCGGCTCGTGGTGAGGTCGCGCGGGCGTGCGGCTTGGAGAGTGGACACGCACGTTGCTGAGGATTCTACGTGTTGTTGCAGGAGAAGGCGGCGTTCATCTTCTGCGTGGAGGACAGGGCGCTCTTCTGCCGGGACTGCGACGAGCCCATCCACGTCCCCGGGACGCTCTCCGGCAACCACCAGCGCTACCTCGCCACCGGCATCCGCGTCGGCTTCAGCTCCGTCTGCAGCGCCAACGCCGACCACCTCCCGCCGCCCGCACCCAAAGGCAACTCCAAGCCGCCGGCTAGTGGCGTCGCTGCTGGCGCTGGGGCTCCCGCCAAGCCGGCCATGTCCGCGGCGGCGCAGGAGGTGCCGTCGTCGCCGTTCTTGCCGCCGTCGGGATGGGCCGTCGAGGATCTCCTGCAGCTCTCAGACTACGATTCTAGCGACAAGGCAAGGACCTAATCCTAACGAACCAAACCATTCTTGATGACAAGATAGCTTAGAAATCAAGAAATGCCTCCTATGAGAGGTCTATTGTCTATCAAGCACTACCTAACCTGACCATGTTGTGCTTTGCTGTTGCAGAAGGGGTCTCCTCTTGGGTTCAAGGATCTGGAGTGGCTCGACGACATCGACCTGTTCCATGTCCAGTCGCCGGCCAAGGGTGGCAGCACGGCGGCGGAGGTCCCTGAGCTCTTCGCCTCGCCGCAGCCAGCAAGCAACATGGGGTTCTATAAGACGAGCGGTGCACGTCAAAGCAAGAAGCCACGGGTGGAGATACCAGATGACGACGAGGACTTCTTTATTGTTCCTGATCTTGGATGAGATGCTATGTAACAGTAATACTACGCGAGTGAAGTAATTTTGTATGTATGCAAAATGCACTGCCATCTCGTTGTACTAAGTGTGCTAAGTGCATCTTACTGTGGGTATATGTAATTGTAAGACAATTTGGGCACAGTACTTTCAGCATGGTGTTGGGCATGAACTGTAATGTATGGCATGACGAAAGTTTACTTGCTGCGCGTGTTCTGTTCACAGATTGGTGTTGCATGAGTTCTGTTCAGAGATTATTCTATCAGAACCTTATCAGTGATGAAGAATGCATCATTTATAGTATTCAATAACTACCTGAACGTCCTCGGATAGATGAAAACATTGATCAGTACCGGTTTCACAAAATTGGAACATCACCCGTAAATTGAATACTAGAGTACAATATAAGAGATCGTTCAGGAGACCTGAAAATTTCATCCTTTCATTCTGGGAACAGGTTACAACAAGCATATCTGTGATCTATGAACTGAAAACCCTTGGTAAGTATGTTCAGTGCCTAAGAGTAGAGTTAGAAGATCAACGGAACAGACCTGAACGTCTGAACTCGATGAAGAGGACAAGTATCATTACTGGCCCATAATGCAGATTACCTCTCTGTACCTTCTACCCTGTACTCAAAACAAGAAGGATTTACCAATGCAGATTACCTCTCTGTACCTTCTACCAAGTACTCAAAACAACAAGGATTTATTACAGTTCATGAGACTTCTTTATAAATGATTCAACAAATCATAAGATGGCTACTGCTTAACACCAACTGAGAAATGGAACGGCATCACATAGAACAAGTAAGCAAGCACCAAAATCCTCTCCGCTCTCCGGCAGCATCTGTTAATTAATACATGATTTTCCATTCTGTTACCAAAATATATCTCAAATCTTCTTTTAAGATGCCCGTGCTGCACATAAATGTGTTTTTTTTTGCAGTGCATATGGAAGTCATGAACGCTTTGTACAAACTCCAAACCTGTCACCTTTTCTTCAGCAATGAACTAGCTCTCAAGAAGATTTTATCAATCTCATCAAGCTCTGATACTTTGAGTTCTTTAGCGGATGAATCATTCTTATCAGAAAGTGAGGCAATCCTCCGAAGATGCTCCTCGAAATCATCTGGTTCGTTGTCATTATTTTCTGAGGGAAACTTATCCAGCCTATCTAGATACAACGGCTGCTCCTTGCTGTCCTCTACCTGCTCCTCTGAGTCTGTCTCAAAAAAGTCAGAGAGATCCTCAGATTCAGAGAATGAGATAGACTCTGAAGCTGAATCATCATCAACCTCATAATTTTCGTCCTCTAGCCTTCCAGATCCTTTTATACTTTCTGACAGGAGATCAGATACACTTCTCTTGTGAACTGAGCAAGAAGAATGTTCTTTCACAGAAGTGCTATTTACGCTTTCAGAACTATAAGCGATGTCTTTAGCTGCACTTTGTCCTTTATGATCTCCAGCTAACTTCATCTGTGCATGAAGATCAAAAAGCCCCTGCTCAAGCCTGGGAATGTACCGCCTAAGAGCTCGGAGGCGATCTCTGTATTTTGATTTATCCAGTGCCTGATTGGAAATTTTAGAATTAGAAATGATGAGAAGACACGAAGGCCAACCTTTCTTCTTATTTTCTACTTCACAATGCCCTACACTCCACCTGAATAAATTATAAAACTGCTGTCTATGTCTCTTAATCCTATGTTGTAAACCCAAAGTGTGTAACAACATATTGATGTTCATGGAACGTCTGCTTACTAGTTTTTTTTTTGTTGCTGTTTTTCAAACTTTGCTACATAGTTCATATCTTATGCTAAAGATTTGGATATCTTAATTCTTGTACCATAAAAGTAGAAAGAAAACATACCTTTTTTCTAGAAAGTGTAACTTTTGGAGACATTATTTCTGGCGGTGGCTGTGCATAGTTTTTTCCTCTGTACATAATAATTGTATTCCCTTCTTGAATATCCAGCACAATTCCACCACTTAATCTGGCTAACTCCAAGGCAATTTCCTTAACCTCGTCTGGTGTGAATGTCTTCACAATTACCTGTAGGGTTTGGTGCTTTTTCCAGTGCAAATGCATGTTCAAGATCACTCCCTGATATATTCCACGTCTTCCTACAGGCACATAATTTTTACATTTTTGGCCCATCTTGAGGAAATAGAAGTGCTCCTCAGGAGTAAGCACCTCAGGGTCATGAGTAGGTTCTGACGGGTCATCCGGTTCAATTTTCTTCAATGCTGCAACAAGTCGTTCTTCCTTGTTTTGAGCCTAATGGGCAAGTGCAAAAGGAAACAATGAAAGACCAATATATTTAGAGGAGTGAAGATTCCACAACAGAGAACAAGCAAACATACTTTCACTGTGTGTAATGTGAACACTAGCAGCATAGATATATTATTTCAGTGCATCAAGCATAGAAAAGACGATCAAAATCTAATTGGACTTTTCACCATTGAAAATTTTTATCATGAGACTACTTATAAACATAATGAATGATAACTACTAACTAGTTATGTCCAGAATGATGTTTGGGTCTCCTTGTAGTGCCCAACATGGCATGACATGAAAAGAAGAATTAGAAATTACTCTAGGTAAGTGAAAATTGAGCAGAATCAATTCTTTTTTGCATGAAAGTACTCAAATAAAATGTGTAAACTACAACATATAAAGGAATAACAATAGAACTTACTAGCTTCAGTTTGTACAAAATCTTCTCCTCCGCAGTCATCCTTTGAAATTCCTTTTTCTTCTTCCATCTCAGGGATTTCAAAAATCTTGTCACTGCCCTTCTTCCTTTTAACTTTTTCCTCTTTGCTTTTGGCCTACCAGATTCATCAACCAACACAACATCTCCTTGTTTTTGTTGAGGTTCTGCTATGGTATGATTTTGACTGTTGACTGGTCGACTTGTATGGATACAACAGTATGTTTGAAGGTTATAGTTTAGCCACCTACTGAAGAATCCAGCATCTCGGTGAAAAACCTTGTGGGAAGTATAACTACAACAGCATCAGAACTTTGAAACACAAACGATAACATAGACTCAAATTGAACCACAACATGTTAAACCCCACAAGTAGTGCAAAACAATAATCCTGAGAGCAGCGAATTGTGCAAATGTTCCCGTTACGGCATTTCATCAAACATTTGACAGTTTCAGCAAGCTACTAAGTCTCATCAAATATCTACAGCAATGAATCGAAGAACAAACTAAGGTATTCAAATCCTCCCTAATACGCACTTAATGCATTCCATCGAAAGCGAATAATGTGAATCAGTGGTGAAGGGGATCGATGGGTATGTCGTCTCTTACGATGGTGCGCACGGCCGAGGCGCGCGCAGCTCCAGCGTCCCCTGGGAAGACGCCGCGTTTACAGCACCGGGTGAGGGATAAGGCGGCCGGGACCGCGGCCGCCACCCCCTCTCCATCCGCCGGAGCAAGAGCACCCGGCTGCCCATGACCCCGCCGCCCACGCGGCGCAGCGAGCGTCGGAGAGGGCGCGGCGCACGGGCAGCTAGCTCGGTTGTAGAGCCGACGAGGCGACACGACCCACCGGCCTCGCGCGGCGTGAGGTGCGGTGGCTTTCAGGCGCCGTGCTGGTGTGGAGGGAACGGGCGCAGCGTGCCGACTGCCGACTGCCGACTGCCGAGCGAGTGCGGCTCGCCGCGGTGGTGAGAGCTGCAGTCGCAGCCTCGCTGGGCGTCTCGCGTTCTCTCGCTTTTACATGGGCTACTACCTACTGGGCCGTGGGAAACCTGGCCGTGCGCGAGAGTAAGCCGATGCTGCTGGGCTGCAAGGATTGGGCCCTGATTCGATCGAGCAAGGGAGACTCTCTCCTTGTGTCTGAATTCTGAAACTCTGAACCTCAGGAAGTCTGAACTGAGCAAGCCTGGAGACAAGTAACAGATCAATCGTTTACCCTTCAGATTATTAGCTGTTACTAAAATTTAAATTTAAAACTTAATTTTAGGGTTAATTTTAGATTTTTTATCGTTATTTATTTTTTACTATTTGCTTTTAAATTGCTAAGGGAATATGTATATAAAAAAGTGTTCTTTTCAGCTCGTGGGCTACTGACTTATCGTGGGCATACTTTTTAAGCCGCTAAAGGGTGAAATTTTTTTTAAAAAAAATTCTATAAGGAAGTTTCTAAAAAAATCTAAAGAAATCTTTTTTCAAATTTTTAATAACTAATAATTAATTATTTATATGCTAATTAACTGTCTTTTTTTCGAAAAACCAAACGATTTATTACCCTAAACCCTTGAAACAAACGAGCCCTAAGTTGTACTCGCTGACAAGCCGTTCCGGCTTATAAACATCCGAGCCGCGTGTTGCGTGGATAAGTGGATTCCACTTGATGTCACCACGATCGGCGCCCTGCGTTTGCCAAGCCAGATGAGTGAATTTGACCGAGAAAAGACGGCGTTGGAATATAAGGTAGACACCCTCGCTCGCACGTAACGACCAAGCCTGCCGTTCGTCATCTCGTGGGTATCTGCAACGGTTTCGTGTTGACAATTAACGAGGAAAGATTCGTGCCCAAGACAAAAGGGAATTTCAGCGATCAATAAAGTCTTTGACCTTGAACATGCGTGGTAAACGAAGAGGGTGAGACCCGGTCGAGGTCGTTCGTTGTAAATATTGGCCTCAGCCCTCCGATTAGGATCAGCCACCGGTGTTGTCCCACACTCAAAAGTCTAACGCTATAAGAAAAGAACACACGGCGACCCAATCAAGCAGTAAACCGATCAAGCAGAACGGCGTGGAAAGATTATAGTCAGCTCGATCTCCCGTTGGCCGTTGCTTAGTTCAAGTCGCCGCTGACAAACAAGCGGCTTCTGGATTCGCAGCCGCGCAACGTCCATACCATGCGTGCGTCATCATTAAGAGCGATTACAATATGATTTAAACGGGCTATAGCATTGTCACAGTATTAGATTTATGTTTAAGTAAAGTAGAGAGGAGAAGAGCGAGAATAAAAAGTGAGCTACGTATTTATAATCAGCTATAGCATAGAGTCCAACAATCTGTGTGTGTAAGAAAGGTGGATCATGTATTAGAGCAAAGTCAATAGTATATCTAACATTCTTCCTTTTGATGGTAATGAAATTATTTACACTAAATTTCTACTCTATTGTTTTAAAAAGATGTCTAGTATGAATTATCATAAAAGTGAGAAGTTTTTACTTTTGATCTAGAGCTGGAAGATCAATGAAGGGTTGCTAATATGCTTGATTGTCGTTTGGGATCTTTTCTTTTGAAATATGCGGGGCTTCCTATTAGTCCTAACAAACTGGTGATCTCTGATTTAGAATTTATCCCCTAGAAACTACGAGAAAAGATTGGCATTACTAAAAAACTATTTTTTGCAGGCGGGAGAGGTTTATTTTTATAGGCGGACTATAAAAATTCCGCCTGTAATAATAATGAGGAACTTGTGTAGTCTAAACCAGCCTGTAAAAATTGATTTTTCACAGGCGGTCTCTAAAGAGCACCGCCTGGCAATATGTGTATGTAGCAGTAGTACACTTGCAGTCCTTTAAATTTCCACCAACACTCACAGGCGGTCTCCAGCTCCTTCAGCTTCCTCGCCTCCTTCCTCACCACGAAAAGGCTAACTCGCACACGGCCGCACGTAGCCCACAGCGTGTGAATGGGCTGGCCTTTCCATTTTCTGCATGGTCCGTTTCCGATTCGGTTTTGCACGTGGGCCTTATTTTTTTGGGCTTTTGCATGAACTTGAGATGTATAAACTTTCTATACATAAAGATTCTATGTATAAAGTTTATATGTATTTTTTAGCGCTGTCGCATATAAATTTTATACGCGAAAAATTTATATATGAAATATATTAATATTGAATATTTTTATATATAAAGTTCATATGTATAAACTTTCCATATATAAAGATTCTATGTATAAAGGTTGTTGCTTGCTTACTAGGAAAATAGAGAAAAATGCACATGGGCCTGTTCGCGTAGCAAGGACCGTGTGCGCGCATGCGCGCATTAGACCTACCCTTCTCACCACCCTTTCCCGAGCCCTCCCCACCAAAGACATTCAGCTTCCTCGCCTCCTTCCTCACCACCTTCTCCAGCTCCCTGCTCCCTCCCCCCAACCTACTATCAGTGGCACGGGTCCCTAGGGCAGCGGATCTGGCGGCTGCAGGTCCCCAGGGCCGACAGATCGACGGCGCGGTGCCCTGGGCGGCAGATCGACGACGTGGGTCTTCGGGGCCACCGGGTCGACGGCACGGTGCCCCGAGCGACGGATCCAGCAGTCCTGGAGCAGCGGAGACAGCAGCCACGGGGCCCAAGGAGGGGATCGAGGACGGCGGCGGGCGTATGTGAATCATTTTTTATATTTTATTTTTTTCCAAAAAATCTTTGTCTCTGGCGGTCGGCTTAATCTTCCCACCTGTGAAGATTCTTTTCCACAGGCGGCCATGGTAAGCCTGGCCGCCTGTGAAAATACTCTATTTTCACTGACCTTTAGTCGCAGTCGCAGGCGCAAGGCTGGCCACCTGCAAAAACCTGTTTTGGCTGCTTGTATTTACCCCTTTCATAGTAGTGTAGGTATCTGGCAGGAGAAAAATCTGTCTTATGATGGTAGAGCTATTAGATTGTAGCCTTATTTATCTTTATGCCTACTTACTCTATGGGCTTTTATCTTCTTTTAGAGGGGATTCACTAAAAGATGGATAACATTAAAGCTAGATACTACTAGGAGGGTTTAGAAAATAAGAAGAGATATCATATAGTGAAATGGGATAATTTGACCTTCCCAAAAGATTATGGAGGTTTAGATTTTACTGACACTAAAGCTATGAATATTGCCTTTCTTGTTAAATGGATCTTTTAAGTTAAAAAATGGTTGTAACAATAGCCTTTGTGTTGACCTTCTGAAAAGAAAATATTTGTAGGAGAGGAGATTGTTTCAGATTGTTGATTTGAAGAGCTCCCAATTCTAGAAGTGTTTGCTTTCTATTAGATCCTGGTGTAGGTTGGGATGTGAATGGGTCCTAGGTAATGTGACTCATATTTTCTTTTGGGATGATATCTAGATAGGCAAGTGCCCTTTAAAAATTGTGTTTAGCTCTCTCTATAGGATTTGTAATCAGCAAAATATTTTGGTCTTAGAAATGGTGAGTAGAGGTTTAAATTGCCTAACATTCATAAGAGCTTTAGGTAGAGATGAAATTCATGTTTGGGAAGAATTGCAAAAGATGACTAACTCTATCTACCTTTCAGATAAAGTAGACAATCTTATTTGGGTTCTAGAAAAAAAGCTTAATTTTACCTCAAATCTATGATGTCTTTCAGAGGTACAAAAGATAAGTGTGTAATTGATATCTAGAAAGCTCACATTTCCTTAAAAATTAAACATTTCTTGTGGCTAGTTTATAGAGATAAAATCCAGTCTGCAGCTCAGATGAAAAAAATGAATTGGGAGGGGTTAGAGTTTTGCCAATGGTGTGCTGTTGTAGAAACCTCAAGCCATCTTCTCTTCAATTGTCCTATTGTTGTTTTTGTGTGGTGTGTTTGTAGAGATGCTGCTGGTTGGTGTAATAGGCATGTAGATATGGGGGATTTTTTTTTGAGTTTTACTTATGCAAAGATAGATCTAAAAGATCTAATATATATATTGCGCCATTAATACATATTTGTTAGAATCTGATGCTATAGCTATCTACAAATTTATAGTCCGTTTTTCTTCTTTTTTTTACATAAGCACAAATCTATGTATTAATTTTTATAGCTTGCTTACATCACCTTATTGTACTCATTTTTAATGATGTACTCTAGTATATAGCTATAGCAAACTATTATATAAGTTAGCTACTCCCTCCGTTTTAATTTACTTGTCATTCTAGCATTCAAATTTTTTATCAAAATTGTTGTTATTCTCATATTCCAAAGCACTTTTAGAAGTGTCTTTTTCTTTCTACCCTTAATAAATATAGTCATACTAATACTAGTACTCACAAGGAATTTTAATGCTTATTTTAGAAAATTAATTAGAATATAGTTAATAAGAGTAATAATGTAATCTGCCACATCTCCTAGTTTAGTGTGAGATTTGCTAAAATAACAAGTAAATTAAAACAAAGATAATATTATATTGATAATATATGAGGTATCAATTTTTATAACTAGCAGTTGAGTATAAATTTCCCTGCCGTCCCACCGATAGCACTTTTGGGATATGTTTGGTTTGAGAACAAGATGAGATGGGTTAGACTAATTCCTATTTTTTGGGATGGGAAGGTACCAGTTTCTGTTTGGTTGGAGGGATGAAATGAACCTTGTTTTTTATTTGACTGGAGGGATGAAATGATGCTAGGATGGGTCCACCTAGTCGGACTGTTTATCTCCACCCAGTCGGACTGGCGGTGCCCAGACAATCGGATCGGTACCATCCGATAGTTGTAGTAGGAGTGACGGTCGGATCGCCTACATCCACCTGGTTGGACCGGCGAGATGGGTCGGTGCGGTCCGGTCGTTTTCTCTGAATCAGTCCATCTCGAATATCGGTAAAATATTTTCTACTGGGTCCATCCTATCTCATCTAGTCCACAAACCAAACAACCTGTGAGTTAAAATAACCTTATATCAACGCATAAAATTCCTCAGACCAAACACACTCTTGGAGTACGGACCTCGCTTGGCGCGCGCCGCTCGCTATGGCCGTGAATCCTGGTGGCGCGTGGACCGCGCGTAATTAAGCCCGTAATTGAAAACGCGCGATCACATGCATGGCCGGCCGCAGGCATCGCGCGGTCCCCGTAAGTCCGGCTCCGTGCCCGTAGTCTGTAGGTCGAGAGATGGTCAGATGTGGGTGTCGGCCACAGCTGCGCTCGGGCGCACGGCCGGTGGCCGTATGTCAGTACGTGGCCGCCCACGAGGCCGCGAGAGGCGGCGACGTGCTGGACGGCTGCCTCCCCAGTCGGCATGCTGTTAACTTACTAAGCGTGCGTTTGTTGGCCCAAACCTCCAGACTCCAAAGACGTTACGAAGAAACAGTTCTGTTGTTAATCCAAATGAGCTTATAGATCTCAAACTACCAAATGAATCATCGTCGCAGTGCAGCTACACAGGCTTAGGCCTTGAATGTGTTTAGCTTCTGTTTATTACCTTGGTTTTCGTTAACACGTTTTTTAAAATATAAAACGATATATTTTTAAAAAAACTTTCTATACGAAAGTATCTTATAAAATTAAATAGATTTATTTTTCAAGTTTCAGCAATTAATGCTTAATTAATTACATACTAATAATATTTCTCGTTTTACGTACAGAAGCAGAATCGAATGCCACCTTAGGCTGCATTTAGAAGTGCTTTTACACTTGTAAGCCGTACATAAAACGAAAAATATCATTAGAGTATGATTAATTAAGTATTAACTATTAGAAACATGAAAAATGGGTCTATTTGAATTTTTAGAGATATTTTTATATAGAAAATTTTTGTAAAAAATATATTGTTTAGTAGTTCAGAAAACGTGCTTATGGAAAACGAGTGAATAAGCTAGAAGCAGAAGCAGGTTCGAAAGCAGCCTTAGAGTGAGTACAATAAAATAAAAATTATCATATTAGATTTATATTTACATAGAGAAGAGAGAATAAAAGTAAGCTACAAATTTATAGCCACTTACACAATAGACTTTAACAAGCTAGGTAAAAAAGAGAGATTGACCAGGTATTAATGGTGTACTAATATATATCTATAACTAATTATTGTATATATATGAGGTATTAGATTAGTTGTAGATGATGTGTCTATTTTTATAAATAGTAATTAGTTATATTATTAAATTTGCTGGGTAACAAGGAGAGATAAGGCAAGCCAAACGCTTTCGATTCTTGGACCATGTTCTTCTTCTTCGTTTTTATTTTTAAGAAAAGCAGAGTAGTACTGTGCTTTATCCTTTAGGAACAAATTACTGTTCGTTGTCCCGAACCCAGTGGCTTTAAACATGCACGTCGACACACCAATTTTTTTTGACAAAAGGTACACGAACAAGCAGGACGCACAAGCATCAGCAGAACAGTAGAATTGTAGAAAGATTTTGAGGTGAACAGAGCCAGAAGTGCAGAATCCCTTTCGTCGACTAGCAAGCAGGGCTATCCATGCGGCCATGCATGCAGAGGCAGAGCATGCAGGTGCCCAAATGTTCACCTTTACAGTTTACACAAGAAAAACCCTGAAAATACAGGGAAAACAGGATTTCTTCACAAGAAATTCTTTTGCGAGCAACAAGCGTTACGCTAGTTAATTAGCAAGCCCATCAACCTTAACGAACAAACCAAGAAAATTTGCAGCATACGTGGGGTTACGTGAATTTCCTTTGAAGAAGCCAATATCTACACCTGATCTACTAGCATCAAAGCACAAGTGATGAAAAGGTAGATGGATCAGCCGAGGGCGGCGAACCCGCCGCCGCGCATCATCTGGAGGAACTCGTGGAAGTCGACCCGGCCGTCGCCGTCGCGGTCGACCTGGCCGATCATGCGCCGGCACTCCTCCGCCGTGCGGCCCTGCTTCAGCCCCAGCGACGCCAGCACCGCGCCGAGCTCGTCCACCGTGATGTACCCGTCGCCGTTGGCGTCGAACACCCGGAACGCCTCCCTCATGTCCTCGTCCTCCTCTTCCGCGGCGCCGTCCTTGCCGTCTTTGCTGTCCCCGGCCATGATGGAGCGGTAGAGCTCCCCGAACTCCTCGACGTCCACGCAGCCGTCGCCGTTGGCGTCGATGCGCGCGATCATGGCCGCCAGCTCGTCGGCCGGCACGGTGATGCCGAGCTTCCCCAACGAGTCCTCCAGCTCCTCCCGCGTGATGTGCCCGTCGCCGTTCCGGTCGAACAGCTCGAACACGCGCGCCAGCTCCGCGGCGTCGGCCGCCTTCTTCTTGCTCTCTCCCTGCAGCCTCCCGCACGCCTGCTGCTGAGCTCCCGGTGGCGGCATCGTCGGCGGCGGTAGCGGTGGCGGCGACGAAGCAGTGGCAGCCTCACAGGTGGATGCGCCGCGCGGGAGGATGGAGGAGAGGTTGGCGGGGAGGTAGGAGAGGAGGCCGCGCGGGAGGAGTGGGAACTTAACGACCGGCGCGGCGGGCACCGTGGGGACCTGGCAACTCATGAGGTCGATTGCTTGGGCCGCCTGCTTTGCTGCGGTGTGGTGGCGTGGCTGCAACCTTTAGCTTTCGCCATGGACCATCACCATGGCCGTATTTATAGCTAGCTATACGACCTTTCCCTCTTACTACTTTTCTTCTCTTCCTTTTTACAAAGGACACTGGACGGACTTGTACTTGCACCTCAAGGAATGGATCAAGGGAGACCTTTTCTTTTTAATATTCACATCTTGAATTGACTTTTTTGAATAAAGTAGGTTTTTAATTTCTTGTGTAACAGTATTATGTGGGGTTTGAATCAGTTTATTGGTGTGGCTTATAAGCCGCATACAAAATAAAAAACATCATTAGCGTACGATTAATTAATTATTAACTATTAAAAACTTAAAATGGATCTATTTGATTTTTTAGAGAGATTTTCATATAGAAAGTTTTTTTAAAAAATATACTATTTTGTATTTCGGGAAGCATGTTAACGAAAATAGAAAAAATAGCTACAAGCTAAAAGCTGAAAAGAACATTATCTTAGAGGGATGGATGTATTAATCTGAACAAAATGGTGGACATGTCGTGTGGAAATGCATGTTGAAAGGATTCTGAATAGTGGAGGGTACATGAGCAAAAAATGTCATGTATGAATTCAGGGGGAACGAAGGAGTAAAAAAGGGTGCTTTTCCAGCATCTGTTTGTGTCGTTTACCGTGCATCTCTCTCCAGACTTGGTGCCACGTTTAAATTCATTGACTTCACCAAATGAGAGGAAGAAGTTATGCTTATTTGACTTTATTCTCAAAATGTAATCTGGTCAGGTTGTCTATATATCTATTTAAAAAACATGCCGTCACGTATAAGCCATGAAATAGAAACAAAGAAAAAGAGTGGGGAATGCACTCACATAGTCCAATTAGAAAGAATAATTAATCTACACATATTTATTTAAAATGAACATCTTGTCACGTCTAGTGCTCCAAAATGAAAAGCAAACAGAATTTCTCAGCTCTTGTCATCTGTATATATATATGCTCCTATCTTTTACGTTTGAAGTAAGTGAGAGAATCATAAAGATACCGATGGAAACAGTGGCCCCTTACCTGTCGCATGCGACGCGTTTTTGCAGGTAGTTGGTTTGCACTCTTTAAATCCAAGCTACTAGTAGGATATATAGTACAGCGAAAGAAAAAAGCAAAGAAAACAATAGGTCAACTGAAACCGCGTGGAGCATCGGCAGCTAGACTTTCATGGGACCGTCGGATCCGGATCTCAGTCGTCGATCGTCGCCGGCGATCCAGCCGTCCGATCCGGCGTCGACTGCCGTCGGACGCGACAGGTGTGCGCAAAAGCACAAGTAGTTGCTCGTGGGGGCCGCACGTGCCGACAGGCCGAAAATTTCAGGACACAGATGCATTGCAGCTGAGTTAGAATAGATATAGCTGGATGGATGATGAGAGCTTCACTGGATTGCAGCTCATTTGTGGCAATGTGGCATGGAATTATTGGGACGGCTTGAATTGAAAATGGTGGTATTCAGGTACTCAACTGGAACTGAGCTGGGGTGCAAGTGCATGGATTGGGTAGATTAATCCCCGTGCTAAGAATCTCTTGGACATCTTGGATTAGAGAAGAGGGCAATTGATTCCCTCTTGAATGACATTCCATGTGCACAATGCAGTGGTTCTAACGGGTAGGCGAGCAGCGAACATCCAATACGCATAAAGAAGAGAATAGTTCCAGCACAGTCACAATGACAACCTAAATCGATGTGTTGTCAAGAGGTTTGACAAAAAGGTTCAAACTGAAGTGACCACTATTCACTAAGCAGCGTCACCGCGCTGGCCTTTGCTAAGGTTACTGCAACATGACAATTGATAACGTTGAAATATTTCAGTTTGTCCTTAACAGAAGGGCATGTTGCTTGTCGCTGCAATCATAAGAGGCCGTGAAAGATGTTGAAATCTGAGTCCTCGGACATGTGACAGGAATACTCAGATAAAATGGAAACATTGGGCACCCTGGCTCGCTCATCTAACAAATTTACGAGGAAGCAAAATTACAAATGCCTTGTTTTCTGCTAGATTAGCTAGTTGCAAAATTGGGCATCACCTATGAACAATAATCTACAATATGCTACTTTTGTCCTATACATGATGGAGAACAAACTGAACTATGTACATGGCAGACTTGTAGAGAAAATTGTGAAGCAAAATTGAATATAGCAAAACTAGGTGAACTTGTTGTATATCGGTTTCGCTACCAACAGGGGAGAAAAAAGCTGTGCAGGTTTCCACCACCACCACCACCACTGAGCGCTACACAGGAGCACCTCCACAAAAGGACAGCCCAGATTACATCAAGCCACCAATCGCCTTGCTGTCTTGAACCGAGGCCACTGTGCGTAATCTTGGTTCACATAAGGACAACCAAGACTGCACAAAGATAAAAATCACATCACTGTTCTGTATTGAAAATAATCATAACTAATGCTGGAACTATTCCACATGTTTCAACAGACTAAAGACACTGTTTTCAGCTGGAGGTACTAAATTATAGCTACCACAAATCTGACTTAGCTCTAGAAAGAGAATGTATTCCCAGAATACAAATAGATTCTCAAGGAAGGGAGATAAAGATTTGGCAAGTTTTTATCCTTTGCCAGAACAAACCTGAACAAGTGAATAAAAGAGCAGGGTGCCAATCAGCTCCAGATTGTAGGGTTTTTGAATTGTAAACATATTGCATCAGATAAGAACTTTACAAGTTCCTCTCTTTTAACTTCCTTCTCCTTTTTTGCATCCAGATGTCGAACCTTAATCGAAGGAAAACACATAAAATTATAAAAACATCTCTGCAGAAAAAGGTACGGCAAATTTCTAAAACAGTAAACAATTTATTTAGTACTTGTTTTCTTTGAATAAAATGAACCAATAAACAACCAAAGAGGTCATGTTTGTATCTTGAACGATTCACTATAACATATCGTACTTTCTGCCAACTTGTTTGGAATAGGAAACACGGATTAACATAAGTTTCTCTTTAAACAACCAGTACTTAATCATTATCGACACAATATAACTCACTGCTGTTCATATGAAAATATAGCTGAAATTAGTCCTAAGTTCCAAAAACATGAGAAGTGTCACTAACTAGAAAGTACAGCTAACATACAAGCAGTACAATGGTAAAACCATAGTTCAAATGCTTTTTAAAGGAAAATTGCCCAAAAAAATAAATCAAGGCATAGCAGTAAGCTACTAAGCTAGGCATTGTGAGAATTAGAACTTGTTGACAGCGTCAACACACTACGAGCTGACGAGTTACAGGTAATTTTGAATTTCTAATGCACAATACCATAAATCTGTAATACAACATTAATTTATTTACCTTCACAAGTTCTGTTTGTGAGAGACCAGCTTCAGTGATGAATACAAGGCATTTGATGTCATGATCACTGGCATATTCATATTGTTCCTGAAGACTTGGGTCTTCCTGAGGGACAAATTGGGCCTGATAATAGTAAACTATCAGTACTGATAAAAACAGGTTCACTCTCAAGACCGACCCTTGCAGGTAAAGACCTCTGTAGCACCTACCTTTATGTTAGCTTCCCAAAGTTCTGCAACCAGTTCCATACGCTCATTCAAAAGACCGCCACCTCCCCTTGAACAAACAAGAACACTGATGCTTGGTTCAATCCTGAAGGCCACAAACAATATTAGTGAGTCAAAGAAAATCTCATAAAACCATTAGAGGCAGTGTGAAGCATAGCGGAGGAATCTATCCGTTCACTTGGATAGTAACCTTGGGAACCCAATGTCAGATGAAGGATTATTAGGAAGAAACTTCTCAAGTGCAATGCTGACACCAACAGCGCCTGGGGGTTTGGTTTTCTGTGCAGGTTATGAAATACTAGTTAGAACACTAATATATAAGTATATAACTACCTGATTCACTCGTTTTAAGAAAAACCAGACTTAAGAATGTCTAAAAGTAAATATTAGATGACTGCATAGTAAGTATATAAGTGGATCTTTTCCATGTGCTGCCTCAAGGTTTCCTCTCAAAACAGCAAATTAGATCTAGGGGAGGGATGGCTATGGTACAAATAAAAAGAGCTCCCAACTTTTCCTACTACATTTGGTCAATGGCCACTTCTTATCATTCCTTTTCAGTTTTCTGTAGGATCCAATCTCCTACTTTCCCAGAAAAGGCCCAGGATCTTACTGGCAGTAAATTATCCATCTCTTTACCAGGACTTAGGTCCAAAATAAACAATTTGAAGCATGTAGGAAACCCGCTAAAATGCTGGTCAAAGGACTACACTATAGAACAGCTGGATCTGAACACTGGCCATGCTCAGTGTACTCAGCCAAGTGTCATCGTAAGCATCCGTTTAGTTCATTCATTCTTAGAATCAAATCTACATGGACAAGTATACAAGAAGCATCAAATACAACTTACATATGTCTTATCCCAAGCTTGCTCTATCAACCAATCATATCGCCCCCCAATGGCTAGTAACTTTTCATGGGAGCTTGATCCAGGATTACCTTCTTTCACATAGACCTATGTTGAGAAACAGTAAATTGATGTGGCATAGTAGTAATATATAAGTGGAATTTTAGGAAAAAAATTATGCCATTAGAACTAAAAGGGTACATATTAACATGAAATCTTCAATCAAATCATTTCACTGTATACAGATTAGAAGATTGTTTTTGTTCCATGTTACCAATTTTGTTCTTTTTATGCAACCAAATGGAAACTACAACAATAGGTTCAAGATGGAAATGAAATAGTCGTCACTCCAAAGATAAAAGTGGATTGAACAAAATGGCCTCCACAATTATAATTACAAAAAAATTGACACATCTGGCAGTAGTTATTAACCTGAAAAAACAGATCTGTGTAGTAACATTCTGAAGGAGGCATGAGTACATCAATAGTTATATGTTCTTCGACTGACCATATTCTCAAACATTTCAGAAATGCTGAGAGATCATCAAGAGCTTTGCAAGCAGATCTATCTGCAACAAGAAACACACAATGATAACATTTTAGTATATATTTGCAGCCACAGCAGACAATGTAGAAGTATAATAATCGCTACCATAGAACAGGGTCCCTCTTAATCTAGCAAGTACTTGATCTGCAGAACCACAAAATCTCTGATCAGCTTTACGCAGCTTCTCAACAACCTCTTCCGAAAGACGAAGATCCTGAGCATTCAATAAATAGTTTTATAAATTAGTGCATTACATCTAAATTAGTTGTATTGGAAGTTTTTCGATGTTCACATGTGAGTCATGCTACTGCTTCTGTGTAAATAAAGCATTTAAAAGAAAAGGTATAACAAAGAACATAATTAAAACAGGAGTGAACTTACATCTTGTAGAATGTTAACAAAATGTGAACAGAACTATTTTCCCATCTTGTGGAATACTAGTAATAAATCATATTTTTTTAACGAAAAGAACTATTGGTACAGGAGTTTCTCACTGTAGTTGTGTTAAGTATGCTTTAATCAATAAAGTAATAAAAAATGAAAGTACCACCATGATTTGATTGTGTATTGTGATGCTTGTACCTGTAATAGTTGCCCACGAATCAAACTCCATTGTGACTTGCGATCGGCCTTATTTGGCCAATACTGAACAAGAGTCGAGGATAGAAACTGATTCACAGGGCGGGGTATCAGTTGAGATGATTCCACGATTTCGAGGAAGAGGTAAGACAAAATACTGTACCTCAGCAACATTTTGCCTCCGTTCTTGAGGAACTCCTGCCCAGGAACAAACTGCTTCAGCAATTTTGCTATGATTCAGGCGAATAATTATTGCCTTTGGATCATAAAAGTGAGCCCCAACATCCAAAGTGACCTGTTGTTCAATGGCATTAATTGTTTGCAATAACACAGAAATGCATTTTTAATGCTGAAAGCATCTTCTAGGATAATCTTTGTTTCCATCCAAATTGATGTTGCAAAATGAGATATAAACTAGTAATAATGAAATATGGACATTGAAAGCAGTCAGGGAAACAAGGTAAATGAGACCACAAGAAGATTTATTACCTTTACAATTTCAGCCTCTGGTATTGGTGAAGCACCTCCAATAATGTCAAAATCACCCTAAAAGGATACAACATGATCTTTAGAAGACTTGCTGAAATGACACCGTAAGAAGGTAACAATCGAAAATGGATAATGCAAACTCACTTTTTGTTTGACAGCTAGTGAATATTCAATACAAATAAAACAGTTACCTGAAGAAAGCGATAAGGAATTGAGTGGCCGACTGCTCTTCGATGAACCCATGATATTTCATAACGCTTGAAGGATAATATCTGTAAATGAATTTGTTGAGTAAGTAGTTGCTTATCATAATTGTTCTTAGTGCCATCCTTTTTCAAGCAAGGGAGTAAAACCCAATGCTGGAAAAAACACAGATGTTTTCAGAGAATGTCCAACAAGAGGTCCATGAAATGGCAATTGACTTGGTCTCCATTCAGTGAATATCCATAGGATACACTGGAGTACAAAACATCTTTAAAAGCATATGTAGAAAATGTAATCATACAAATTGCATACGATACATTGTCATTTGGAACCAATCATCAAAAACAGTAATGTGTCCAAATTGAACACTGAATCTTCATTGGCTTTCATCTAGCACATACACCCTACGTCCCAAAATACGTTGATTTCTGGCTACGAAACTGCACATAGCCCATGTCCAGGTTCGTAGCCACAAATCAATTTATTTTGGGATGGAGGGAGTATAACAGTAACACCTGAATGTAAATAAGCACGAAGCACCACACTGAAAATGTTATCAACTATTATATCTCTACTCTCTACACATACAAAAAGGAAGTGGTGGTGGTGAACTGGTTATGGTAGATTGGTAGGTTTTACTATCCCAAATCTTCTGTGGAGGAATCTATTTATACATGTCTGTGTTATCTAGTGTCATTTGTAAAAATGATTGCATTTCCTATTTATGTGACTGTTTAATCATATGTGAATGCATTCAATAATTGAGACAGTGTGTTAAACTATTTTATTTTATTTTTGAAGTTTATAAGTTGTGATTTGTTTATTTGACATCCACTGCAAACACAGGCACTGTGCCTAGTAGATACAGAAACTTTAGTGACAATTGGAAATATCTCAAACTAAATACCTGTGTTTAGTGAAAATGCAATAAATAAATTAATCAAAAACAGAGTATAACATAACACAATAGTGAAACGAAACACCGAAATAAGAACATTTACACAAGCAGGGTAGAGCTGTCATGCTCGTAAAAAGAGAAAAAAAAGGATAAAAACATGTTGCTGACCTGATTAGCAGCAACTGACATAACAAACGGTGTCCGCAACTCATAGCAAAGTTCTAGCATCTCTCCTCCTTGAGTTAAGATCTTCACTGTCTTTCCCCTAGAAATTTGTAGAACAGTCATTAGTTTATTCTTTCGTTTTAGACCAAACACTCATTGGCTGAAAGGTATAGAAATCAAACATACCTATGTTCAGTGACATTCCCTTCCAGTGTATGCAAGGGGGATATCTGGAATCTTTTAGCACAATGTCGCTTAAAAACCTCCTTGCTAACCTCAATGATAGAGTCTAGAAGTTCACTGTTATCATTTTTACCACTGGATTTTTTGCTGCTTTCATGCTGGCTTTGGGTTTTGGCAATCAGCCTTTCCTCATCAAATATTGTCGATATAACTCGGTCATAAACATATGTGTCTTCTGGTGTCTGTATCATTCTAAGTACATCTGCATCAAAATGCACAAAGGCATATTAGAGAAACAGATAGAAGTGCACTTCAAATCTATTCAGTTGAAATTAATACAATATTTATTAGATCATAACCCTTTCAACTAGAAATGAAGTAATATTGCAGAAAACTAAAAACTTACCAGTTAGCCACTCATCTTCCATCCGTGGAGGCAGATCATTTTGCAAAAGTTCAACAGCAGATGGACGGTCAGAGGGACTTGGGGACAGCAGGCACCTTAATAGGTTTGACTGGCCAGGAAATTGTGTTGCCCATGACAATGGAGGATCGCCTTTTTGTTTAAGATCAGAAAGGACAAGATGCCTTTCCATCGCCGTTGGAAAGGGATACCAAAGCTCGAAAAATATAACTCCCAAGCTGTACATGTCGACCTGAAAACGAACATAAATAAGATCCAGATAGAACTTTTTAATAGTTATTATCAAGTTGCAATATTATGAGAGAGAAACAGGAACGTTCTTTTGTTCATTTTAGTAGTATGAAGAATTAAAACATCATTCTGACCTTTTCATTTATATGTGGCCATTTCTGTTCTACCTCAGGCGCTGTATAAAAATATGTGCCAACTTGACCTGTTCCATCCATGGAAACACCCATTCCTTCAGTAGGAAGATATTGGTCATAATCTAGCTGCTCCAGCTTCAGAAATTTGGCTGAAAACAATGATAAAAAGTGTTTTTCAGTTAAAATTTCCTCGGTTGCCTGGAGTTAAGTTGCTTCACACAGACAAAGGAGATGGCAATTAGTAAACAAGCAAATAGCAAATTCCCATAATTCAAGATATATGCCTTTATAGTGTACTTTGGCAAAGCTTTCACACTAATGGCGTAAAGAAGACATCGTAAGTAGATCACTGGCTTCATTCAATAACAATGTCAATAAAGCACAGACAAACAACAGTAGCTGGTAACTTCATATGATCCCACCCCTAGCTCATGCTGTATCTGGAGATTTGTACCCAACTGGCACGTGCATCTGTGGCTCAAAATGAAATAAGGAAACAGCCACAATACTCTTTCACTCCAGATCCCGAGCATCTCAAATGCTGATTCTATCCATAGTTAGAACAGATCACATTTTATAGAAGACACTTCCATGCTATCAGGAATAATAAACAGTTTAAATATGACAATACCACTTGATAGAGAGTCAAAAGGTGAATAACAAAACAGTTCGCATGACCACAATCTAGAAAATGAAGATCTGCATATCAGCATGAAGTCTACTTACCAAGACCAAAATCTCCAATTTTAATATCATTGCGAACGTCAAAAAATATGTTGTTAGGAGTTAAGTCCCGGTGTATAATTCCTTGGCTATGAACATGCGCTAGTCCTTCCACTATTTGTCGAAATAGGTGCCACGCATGATCAACATCAAAAGTTGAAGTATATGTCTCAAAATCCTGTCGCAGGGTTCTGGGTAACATCCAATAAGAGTAACCATCATCAGTATCACAATTAATATTATTGTTTAAATAAAAGATTAAAAAATACAGACAGAAAGAAGTTATAATCAAAAGTCCAGCAATCAAAATTCTCAGGCCAAAGCTCAGGCCTAGCTTAGATGATAGGTTCAAGCGCTGTATTTATATATTCCCATTTTTCTAGAAAATATAAATAAAAGATAAAACTACTGTAATAGCAGCTGGACTGCTATGCAAACAGGCTAACAGCCAACAGGTGAAACTGGTTCAAGCCTATGAAAAAAGCCAACCTGGGCTGCTCATGACCTAGTTCGCCATTGTATGTTCTGTAACAGAGACGCTGAAACAAATAAAATTATCATATTTCTTTTTTAAAAAAAGAACATGGTATTGATTAGCACCTGCATAATCACAGAACTTGTTGTGACAGTAACTCAAGGAAACAAAATGGAGTTCTTAGTATTATTATGAAGATTGAAAAAAGAAAGATCTTGATGAGGGTACAAGCGTAGTCATTCTAAATCATTTATAATGAAAAAAAGGTAGGTGCTGATCAGATTTTAACAAAGGAAATACAAAATTGACAAGGGCAAAGCAACCTTAGCACTATTTACTTTATAACTGCATAGTCATAAGTACCTCGGACAGTACTCCATTTGGATGTACAAGTATGTTGATTCCTGCTTATTTCCACCACCAGCATCTGATAAGCTGATGTCGTCGTAACTATACATGGAGCTCTCAGCAGTACGTGACCCCGCAGCATTCAGAACATGATGACCATACTCAGTTTCAACCCATGCCTGGCATCTCAATGACAGGTTAGATGTAATTATCTGATCTCATTAACTTGATCATATAACAACTTTCTAAAGGGAAGACATATGTGCAGAAATATTCACCTGGTAATAACGAACAACATGCTGATGTTGCAATCGTGAAAGTGTGGCTACCTCTCTGAGGACCTTGTCAAATTATTAATGAGATACATAAAAAAGGCATAACAGAAATGCCGGAGTACAATACAAAAAATAAGGGAAAATACAGGTATTGTAAACACTAACAAGTACTCTCTCCAGTGAAAAAAGAAGACAGCATTTTGTCTTTTCAAAAGTCAAGAGATGACACTTTGACCACTAACTTCAATACCATATATTCAGAGAAGATACGAACATGTAAAATTAAAAGAAGTATTTTTCATACAAGCTTATTCGTACCGTTTTCATATATCCAAGCTACACATTCTAGAAAACACTTTTGGTTAAACTTTTGCGAGGCTTAATTGCAATACATTCTGGGACATCTTTTTGTGTGACAAGAGGGAGTAAAGGGAATTATAAACTTGGAATTGATTATAGAGGCTCACATAAACCAAAGAGTCACAATGCCAGCTTCAATTTTAAATGGCAAACATACTAACTAAGTTACTGGCTCATGATGGAGGTAACTGAAGTAACATGAGTAACAGTGCATTTACAGCTGCATGGAGTTGCAGTGTACATTACAAAAAGTACAGTTCTGAGAACAATATAGCAGATGGTTTGAATGTTGGTCTCGCATTGCAGAAGACTTTTCAGTCATTTACAATGCATTGGAGAATAGAAATATAACCAGAGGATGAGCCAATTATCAAACAAATAAGCTTGACTTTTAAAATTTTAAAAGTCTATATACCCTTTTCTTTACACTGAAGTGTTTAATACAATACAAGTGATTGTAAAAAAATGTACATGAAAGAGTAAAAACATAAAGTCACTGCAATAGCACCCAACACATTTCAATTAAGAGAACAAGACAGAGACATACAAACCTTAGAATCTTTTCATTCACTTGAGGACTTCTGTCCTTCAAGCGTATCTTTTTTACAGCATATTGGCGTCCGTCTAGCTTGTTCTTGCACAGTGCAACACGACCAAAGCCACCCTGGCCTGTCACAGAAAGTGTCTTAGAAGCCCTTTTTTTGTGAGGATATTTGAGGCCTCATGCTACTTCACGACAAATATACAAAGACAGTTAAATTGCATCTAAATTCAATGTTTAACATACAATAATCCACTCTACAACAAGCAGTGGCAGAATCCCACATGCTCATACTGAATACTAAGTTGTTTGAGCTGCTGGTGGTGATGTTGTATTTTATGCCCGTCTGCCCTCCCCATAGGGGAATGCCAGCATTCTCCATAATTAAGGACAAAGAAAGTCCACCAATTACGCACTACAATAAATACAGATTTGCAAGTGTCAATTTTTTACGATTGCTAAGCAGATAAGTAAAAGATCTACATAAAATTATTCTCCGAAAACAAATTTTAGAATTCAAAATCACTTTGGATTATAATCCAAAGTAGGGCCATGGCTAGATTTCCTAAATGGTTAGTGCACCACAGAAAAACAAAAGGCACAAATCAAACCACCACCAAATGGTTGTAAGATTGAATAAAAGGCTAAAATCAGGCCCACTGGTCTTAATTACTTCAATGTACAGCTTATTGGGTAAGTAACTGAGGGAGCCAGAAGGTGAAAAGTAATGAAGCCTGGATAGTTTATATTGCATGATTTTTTTTGTCTACACCAAGTTTCAGAATTTTCAAGTAGTATCTAGTAAAAAACTTTATTTATATACATACATAAGGCACTTATTGATTAGTCCTGAGTCCTGACATAGTACAGTAAAACACTATCAGATGGGAAAAAAAAAACTCACCAAGTGAACGGAGCTCCTCAAAATCATTCAAATAACGGGAATTTGGCCTGGATGATGAATTGTCAGCTCTCCAAAATAGAGAGCACTCCGAAGAGGTCTAATCAACAGCACAAGAAAGCCAAGTAAAATTAGAGATAATCAACATGCCTGTTTTGGTAGAAGGAAATCAGACAAGAGTCAGGCATGGCTTACCATTTGTGGCCCAAAAAAATGTCCAAAAGTTTCCCCAAAGACATCAGGAGATTCCGTAACTAAATCTTTAGCCCATTCAGAAAGAATCTTGTTAACAGGAGAAATGAAGATAATTCAATTACGAACGGTGACAAAGAAAATTTACAAGAGACATGTTAATAACAATACATGGACAAATCAACACACCCCTATGTTGCATAACTCCAATGATATTACTGGCAAAGCAGCTGAAAGAGAGTCCTTGGATGCACAAGCTAGCCGAAGCAAGTGCACCTAGGACAGAAACCAAATAAGATTCAATAGTTAAGGATAAAATATTAAGTTAAACATTGTAAGGTGAAGTGAATACCAGAATTAAATCTTTTTTCTTATTCCGTGAAGCATCATCAAATGTGTCTGAAACAAAAGATGGGTTATTTGAAAATCCAGAGTCTGAACCACAATCTTCATCATTCCAAGCTTCGTCTGCAAGATCAGAGTCCTACCCACATTCACAAATATACAGCCAGATAAGGCATGCTATGAGCCATCTACTATTTTACTTAAGTCAAAATGTAGATGCGACTACTCAAAACTCAAAGGTAAGCAGGAGCACAATCTTAAAAGAAAAGCAGAAACAGATTACAGAAGTCACTGTTATATTCAGTAATCTGCATAGACTAATAGGTCACAGAGAGATTAGGTTGACAATGTGCCAGATCACCAATGCAACAAAAACATCAGATAGTCAGCAAAAGGCATTTGTACCAAACAACATCACATGACCCACTTCTAGAAAACGCTCAAACAAACATTTCAGGATTTTGAAACCAGAAGTTCACATTCGAAAAAAAATGCAAGCCAGCTAACAAAATTAGTGAACATAATGTAATATCAAACAGGCCCTCAGAAGTCGATAAATGCTCAGATAATAAACGCTTCCTTTAAGACCATCAGATTAGTTCATATTACTAGAGATTCAGTTTTACATAACACCATCCCTCTAATGACACTAGTTACTAGCATTCGAACAACCTAAGGTTAACACTAAATATTACACATTTTGACTTTTACATAACGTTATCCCTCGAATTACACTATCCTTTCGACAACATTAGATGTATACTTAGTCATACTGTATTGAAAAAATAGCATGACTCTTGAGAACTTATGGGAGTATATATCATTACCTCGAGTTCATGTACACTGCTAAAACTCCTCTCTGGAGTACCTGATGTATTTTCTCTGTTGCTTGTAGACATAGTTTTGCTGTCATTTTCAGTTTCCTCTGCAACGACATGCAGATTTGGAATTGTCTCCCGAATAACACCATGCTTTGTGATATGTTGCTGGCCAGCATTATCCTGAGATAAACCCTTTGCAACATTAACCTTATCAGAAGAAACACGGGATTTTTCAATGATTGTCTTCCTCTTGCTTTTAACATTATATTTGACTTGAGAACCAATATTTTTCCTGGCACTATCAGTCGTTGGATCTGGACCTTGCCCGCTCCAACTACCTCCATCATATAATTGAATAAACAGGTCAAATGAGTTATACATGTAAGAAACTCCATGGTAAGAACCATTGTCAAGCTTTACTTTCACATCAGTTGTTTGCAGTACTGTGTCTGAACCCAACCTAGGAGCCTACAAGATATGATAACAAACAACATCAGCTATATTCACTAGTACTATAGCTTGGGAACAACACAACGTAAAATTTTGTGAACAGACAAAAGTAAAGGGTAAATGATCTGGTGCCTACTCCACACCTCATGAAATGGTACTTAGTATATAATCGCATACATGATTGTTAATTGAGTATCTCTAGGTACTACTGTAAGTAGGCTCAAATTTTATGGGGGAGTCTATACCACAATATGATTTAGAAGCATGTTCTTCTGAACGTGGATATTGAGAATCACAACTGGAAAGAAAGAATAACACAAAATCCAAGGCCCAGCTACTGAAGCAGAAAAATGGTGCTGAGATGACAGATTAGAAACTACATCTCATATCTGTATAACCAAGTGCCTTAATGCTAAGCAGATGCTGGAGACCAAGATGTAAACACAGTGTGAAACTGAGACACATAATTACAACAAACTTCTTCATAGTTCACAATATGTTCAATAAAAGCATGATATGCCAACTGACAAGCAACATCTTGGGTAACCAGAAGTAGAAGTGTATCAAAATAAGAAACTGTACTAGATCAATCAGGGCAAGTTGGAACAGCAAAAAAGAACACTGCACCTCTAGTTACACTGTACACACACCAAAACGAGAAACTGCTCATGTTATGAGACACGATGAAGAGACTGACTTACAGTGCACACTGAATCATTAGCTGGAGCAATTTCTGACAAGAACTCTTGGGCAGCCTCTACCAAATTGAATATCATGACACGCCCTTCTCGGGAATAAATGTTTCCCTAATAACAAACACCAAAAAAGTCTGTCAAAGTTATTTAACCCATTCACACAAAAACATGCTTGGGCAAGAGATGACATGAAGTTAAATTAAATTTATTCAGAGTAGAACGTAAAAACAAAGCAACTAATAGAAATTCTCTAGACAAAACATAGTACAGTACAGTAATCAGGACTTTTATTGAATGTGAAGTGTGATGATTGGATAATTCTTTCATTTATGTACGACAAAGAGGTTATACTATTCAAACCCAAGCACTGAAATAAAAAGAATGGACATGTCATATAATTCTAACACAGTTCAATGAAAATGATATTTACAGGCATGCCAAATACAATATGACCACAAGTGCAAAAACTTCAATGAGACATACTGTGTTTACTGATACTTGAAAACTTATACTTTCTGTTTAAAAATTCAACCACATGTGATAGGTAATAACAAATGGAATGGTGTTGGGGAGCCTAACCTCCCTCACTCAGGTTCAACCGTTCAAGTTTTAGGACTAACATGGGTGCTCATCTCCTTCAAGTTTTTGGCCATTTTTTCTAAAGAAAATATCAGATGAAGGAAAATATACCTGATCAACAAGAAGGGAAAGCAACCGATTAGCATCTTCTCTAGATAAAGTCTTTTCAGGTAGAATCCGCAACTTTGGGCACTTGTGGGGGTAGCCAGCGAAACACCTATTTGTTAACACAAGGTGGATGTAACTAGTGAAACAACAAAAGAGTATGCATAACAGGATGAGTCGATAGTTCCTTAAAACTAGATGAAACCCTGTGCGTTGCTGCGTGAATATTTTATGATTATGGTATGAATAAAGTGTAAGATGAATTTGTCTTGTAGCTAAACGACGTAACTTTATATACTTTTTATAATTTGCATCTTTGATCAATTGTTGAAAAAAGCTATAAACAATTGAGATGATGTGCTTATGATAGTCCAAAGGCAAAAGCTAAGGTGATGTGGCTTCATGAGAAGAAAAGGAAGGAAGACAATTTGGACCATAGATTAAATGATTAATAATCCAAGGTCTAGAAACAATTGAGGTGATGTGGCTTAATGAAAGAGGAGAGAAATAGCATTAACTACACTTAGTGGGGATGAACAATATAGTTATATAGGATATGGGATAAAAGCCATACGTTACATCAAGAATGGCCGAAACATTCAAATCTCCAAAGCCCATGCCATCAGAATAAGGCCTGTTTACATATTCATAAGTTTAAAAAACTTTATTTGGTAAGATGCACAGTAATACACTTAAGAGCATGCTCAAGTCATATGAGGAAGTACCTGATATATATACTAAAACGGGTATGAGGTGATTCGGATACCACTTTGAAGTCCTCAAGGAAAATTGAGGCCCTGATCGATATTGAAAAGGATGCAGTTCAGACCATGCAATCAATAACACAAGAAAAGGGGACATTAATAAACAAAACTAGAGTGCTTTGATTTTTTGTTTCCCAAAGTGAATCATTCAGTGCTTGACTAATATTGTTAGTGAATAAGTTATTCAGAACAGCTGAAACTGTTATTCAAACTCCAAACTAAGGCAGCTAGTTCAAGTGTACCAATCACATTTTACTTAAATACTGAGTAGCAATCACAAAAGAAGTAAATTAAAAAAATACTAGGTGCTACTGCCTACTCCCAATAATAACCAATTGCGAACTGCACTAGCAAGTGGTAACAGGTTGGGATCCACAGCCTACACTGCTCAGAAACTGGACAAAGTGAAATATGCAAATGGCAGAAACAACCTAAAATCAGCAAAACTATATGAAAGCACACTGCAATCCCCACAACGAGAAATGCTAAATTCATGTGAGAAAACAGGATCATGACCGAGCCGGGGCGTCATACTGAACTAAGGTATGTGAACTAATCAACTATTCCATACCTCCCAAGGCCAGGGGCAAAAATTCTCAATAGAAGTTGGGGGAAAAATACACCCTCCTGAATCTCGCAAAAATTCTCACGCATGCATCTCGCAATTCAAAATTCCAGGCCGATTAAACAAGGCAATGCCGCGAATTAACTTGAGGCGCGCATCGCACACTGCCAAGCACTAACCATCACTCCATCAGTGATGAATTCACAGCATGCAGAGATCAAACTCGAAACCAGCCACGCATCAACCGTTAACCACGAGAGGATAAAGCGTACGACCAAAATGGGGGATGCTTACAGTGCCGTGAGCTCGTCGGCCAGGGCGGCCTGGTCGCCTTCGAGCTGGCCGGCGTGGTCCTTGGGCACCTTTCGCCCGGCCCCGCCCTTCTTCTTCTTCTTCCTCGCGCTGTGCCCCATCGTCGATCGGCGGCGAGCGCGGGGACAAGGAAGCGGCGGCGGCGGCGAACTGACTTGGAGGGGAGACGGTTTCGATCTCTCGATCGGATAGGGGTGGAAGGCGATCTGCGTTGGCGCCGAGGCGAAGGGGAGGAGGTTTTGGCGAGGGAGGGCGCGTGCGTGCGCGTCCGTCAACTCGAGCCGAGATTGTGCTGGAGTCAAGTGCAGAGGCGGCGAGATCTTTGCGAGAAGAGCAGACAGCACAGCCTCGCCTCGCGTCGGATGAGCACGTCAGAAAGCGAACCGGCGGCTTTTGGGCTTTTCCGCGCGTCATCTTCTTCTCTTTTTTTTTCTCTCTCAGGATAATTCTCGTCATCTTGCGGTTGCAGGCATTAGAGGATTTTGTTTTGAATAGTTTTGCATAACCAGTCCAATTTCCCTTTGAAATCGTATGCTCCAAGTAGACCATAACAGAAATGAAATGGATTTCATGAACATATATAGCTCAAATTTGTGTCAGGCTTCCTCCAAAAGAGAAATTATACGTGTTACTCTTTAAAATTAGATCATTGCTCAAACCAGAACTGGGAGGCAATTTGAATTGGTACCAAAATGCGCCCTAGCAAATATTTGAGCAACTTCAGTAGTACTTTCAATTTGGATTGTTCGAAACCAATGGTTAGGGACTCTTACCAAACTTTGACTCTTAGATAGTAGCAAAACCTAGGCAAGTTTAGTTATAGCCCAGGATTTAGCACTACCAAGAACATTAGCGCTACCAAGAACATCCGTAGGGTATTGAACCAAAATGCTCCAAAATGACTCAGCAAGATACGGAATTGGATCTGCACTTCTGCGGTATGGATAACTAGCTCATGATTTAAGGAACACAAGTCCAAGCAAGTAACCAATTGTAAATATTTCTGGTATCATATGCTCTGACCAATGCAATCACCGTAAACTTTCGGTATACAGAAGGTTCCGTACAATTGATTTCTTTACTTAGCAACACCACAAAGGAGATCTACAGAAGGGTGAAATTTCCAGCACATTTGGAAGCACAACAACTGAGATATACCTTAAACCTATATTACCAAAGAATTAATGGAACTAAGCTTTGCGGTATGTACAGCGCTGTGAGGAGACAACAAAAAATTGTATCACAAGGCCAGGGCCCATTTCATCTTTCTCAATCCTGAGCTTGGTAAGTTACTTGAAAAAGAACTTCCAAATTTCCCGGTCAGATAATTCAGTTAAAAAGTGGCCACCAAGGACACCTTCCTCCTCCATCAAAGCTCTGAGCTGCCTTGCGCCGCCATTGGAACCAACCAAGTTCTTCTTTGAAGCCACATACAGCACTCCATATGGGGGCCGCAGGCACTGCAAGAATAACACAGAGAGTTTTAGCACTCAAGATAAATCACCCCCCAAGAAAAAACCCACTGCGTATTAGCACATGTGGATGTGTATAGAATTATAATGGTGCACACTAAATATGCAAAAGCGCCAAGGAAAAATTACTCTAGTTATTGTCCTACTCAATGAAAGAGGATAAGGAGCTTCAAATTATTTGTTCTATCACAAATCACAGCTTGAACTAGATGCATGACAGATGGAAAGCCAAAACAGAGATAATAAGCAAGGAACTGACCTTTGTGATAAGGGCATAGAGCTTCTTCAGAGAGTTCACCGCGTAGGGGACCTCAGAAATCAAAATTACGTCATAGCCTCCATCTGCTTGGTCCGTCTCACTGGCCCTCTCCCATGCACGGCTACCAGAAAGTTTCCTGGATCGCCTGGGGCAATTGTCATGACCAACTATGCTGCTCCCATCATGGCTACTGCAGCCATCATTAAAGTCATCCTCAGAGAAGCTAAGGTTTGTTGGTGCTGCAGGTGGCAGTACAACTGAGAGAATTGTAGGGAGCTCCTCCCAATCCCCAGCATAGAAATGTACATTCGGAGCTAACAGTTGTCGTGATGGTGTAACAGGGCTCTCTGATGGTCTGTTCTGCCTGTCCCGAGCTTGCTCAAGGTTTGCAAGCACGTTGGGTATTGCTCTGCATCTTATTGTTTCTGCATTGGTGTCCTGAAAATGAACTGTGGATGCACCCTGAGATAGCATCGAAGCAAGAAATCAGTCAATAAGAATTTAGGTAAAGATAACTGAAAGCGAAGACATAGTAAATTGATAATAATCAGAAGCAATGGAAAGATGAACACCTTCAAACAGGCAAAAATCCCAGCGAGACCAGACCCACATCCAAGCTGCATCAATTTTCAAAAGAAAGTGTGTTATGCATGAATACAAATTATCCGGCATACATTATGATTCAATTGAAGCAAATGCAAGCACAAAGCAGAAACTAAAACTAGATCAAGAATCTGTAACAGTTAGCAAAAGATGCAAGTTTTCTCATGGGAAGTTACCTCTAGAACCCGTTTGCCCCTAAAGCTCAACTGCCCGTCACGGATCTCATTTTTAACAATGTTTACAAGAGTAATGGAACTCTCCCAATACTTCAGAGTTCCTGAGTAAGAGGAAGAAGTGATGAATAAGCCTTCATAAATAATATGATACAACCATAGAGGAAAAAAGGAAACCATGCTAGTTTATTCATTACATCCTTACCATCATATTTGGATGATACTACTTCAGAAGGGGAAAAGGCTATCATATCCGCTACACTGACCTTCCCCTGAAGCATAAGGAGAACAAGCATTGGTGTCTGATATTTATAGTTGATAACTTGATCTTTAAGTAATTGGAGCAGGGAAAAGAAACTAGCCAACTTGAAAATTAAGAAAAATAAGGAATATATATGTACTTCTTACCTTGAAAATGTCAAGACCTTGCACATCGACCTTCTCTCCAGCATATTTGTAAGGATGAGCACTCTGAGATAAATAGGATCAAGACATAATTAAATTTTTTATCCATGAAAAAAATCAAAAACTACCAATCAACAGTACAACAGACCTGCTGCAAAACATTTGAAGTACCTCTTTTCGAGTTTTATATACAAACAATACGAAATCGGAATAAATAAATGTACCTTTGATGGGATTATCTCGACAGCTGGTGATGGTAGATGTAGATCCCTCTCTGATACAATTGGCACACAACTAGTGGCCTTGCTGGGAAGCAAGCCAGGGAAACACTGAACAAGCAGTGATGGCGTCTTCATCGTGGCACCTGTTAACTTCAGTTATTAACAATAGTTGAAATTAAGTTTTTGTGTTGAAGGAAAAATAGATGGTTGGACTACAATCAAACAAAGGCCCACAAGAAGGAACACAAATCTTCAATATGAGCACGTTTTTAAACTAAAATATGAAAGAGGAAAATGTAGTCACTACAGCATCCTCCATTTTCCTCTTTTGTATTTTAAAGTAAAGTAAAGGCTCTGGGTGGGAACTGGTATGGTATTCCCTAACCCTTGTGTACATTGATATCTTCATTTGGACATATAAGTCTAATAACCTGTTACTTACTGACGAGTAAAAAGCCCAACATCGCAAGCTGCGACTAAGAAGCAGATGATTGCTAAGCACAATTCGCTATTGTAAAATCAATATGATAACTATAGTGCCTGAAAGTGGACAGGATCTGGAGAGTCTGCTACCTCCAAATCCAGAAAGGTGGCCTCTCAAAAAGTACACAGTTAAGAAAGCCACTCCTATTGTTTTTGCGAAATCTAAACCCCACACATCCATAGGAACATGAGAAAAATACACTTAGCCTGTGCAAATCTGTCACCTTCTATCGCCTCCAGTCGGAAAGATGGCAGGAATAGGAGGAAAAAGATTGCCTAAACTGATGCCTTTGCAGGTGCGAAATCAACAGCACGGAAAGCAAAGCTACATCCTTTTTTCACCCCCTCCGCATCCGCAAGCTGCAGTTATACAACATCCGAACTAAATCCACCCGAAATTCAGACTACCGACACAGCTAAATCACAACTCTAATCGCTAAACCCCCATGAGAAAGCTGGAGTCACCACGCTGCGTCTCCCCTCACCATCCAGATTCCAGTATACAACTACAAAAATCTGGAGCTACATGAAGCAGAGACGCAAACAGGCCATGGCAAGGACTCCGGGGCGGTAGCCGCCTGAATCCTCAACCTATCCATCTGATTTCCTTCAGATCAAACCGTAAAACTAACAAAGCGACCACACGGTGGCTAATCAGACCAAGCACCCGAACTAACCGGCCAAAATCTCAAGAAAAATTCCTCCTTTCCCCACAGTGAAGAGCTTCCAATCCTTAACCCATCAACCCCGCGAAATCTCCCCCTGAAACCGAATCCCCAAGAAATCGAACCAGAGCAGCGGAGTGTACCTCCTCGATGGGAGCCCCAGAGGGATCAGAACCCCAACAGCAAGGCGCCTCCTCCCTTCCCTCGCCGCAACGCTGGACTTCTCCAGCAACCTGGACTAACCAATGGAGTCCTTCGGATCCTTCCCCAACGGAGTTCTTGGACAAGTCAGAAAGTCAAACCCGCCACGCCTAGACCGGAACAGCTCGGGTTCGGCACGGCGCGGGCGGGCCGGGCGCGGGGGCATATATAGGCGGAGACCCGTGGAAGCTTCGCCGCTTCTGCCATTGCAGCCCCCCGTGTGCAGCGGTGTGAGTCCGAGTAAATAATCGGTCTCCGTCTCCTACCCCCGGGAGTGGCGTAATTACCGGATTGCCCCCCGAGGTGGTGGAGTGGAATATACCCCGTGCGGCGCCGCGCCGTGCGGGAGATGCGAGTGACTGTGCGGGGGTGTGAATCCCGAGGCCGCTTTTCGGAAAAAGGGCGAGTTTTTTTCTCTTCTTTTTTTAGTCCTCTTCGCTGTTGCGTCCGGCAAGCCGGCAAACCGGCCGGCCGGCCGGTCACCCGCCGTGTGTTCGGGTTTACGGTCAAATGTCAGTTTCGTGACTTTCGTTTGGCAACATGGCACGCCTCAGGCGAGAGGGCCTCGTAGCACGCCAACGACAACATGACGCTATACTTCTCTCTCCGTTTTTAAATCTCCATTCCTTTCAAAATAATTTTATCTTCTATCCATTTCATTTGTCCCACAAAATCTTTATATTTAAAATAATTAATATATTGAAGTTTACTAAAATAAAGAATAAATATATTATAGTTTGCTAAAATAGAGAACAAATATATTGAAATTTGTTAAAGTGAATGACACATATATTAAAATTTAATAAAATGAAAAATATTCTAGTCTTTTAACTTTATATTGGTACGTATGAGATAGGCTAAAAGTAGAGTCTTCAGGGAACGGATGTAGTATATGACATTGTTTATTTTTTGAATATGACATTTGAATATTCATCTTGTTTATAAATTTAGTGCAAATATATAAAAATACAGGACATATTAAAATAAGTCATAATAAAATAAATGATAAGACAAATAATCAAATATTATATAAAAATCAACAACGTTATATATTTAAAAACGAACATCGTATATTATATAAGCACACAACATAGTCCATCGTTCGATACGGATCTCGTACTATATTTTCACACAACGGAATTTCTTTTTTTCCACGAAACTAGGGGATTTCTTCAGAAAAAAACATATATAATATTCACTCTATATATAGGATTACTACGTCCTAGTAAGATACCGGAAAGTCCACATGTTATGCATGGCAATTAATACAGAGTATATCCGCAAGGTGTTCATAATATCGAAATGGATAAGCAGCTTTCATGCATCGTGAATCTTGTGGCTGATTTATTTGGAGGTACCTGCTGGTGCAGCTATAATCACACGTGACAGGGTTATATGTGGAGGGGAGGCACTGACGAGTAACACTATGCCGTTGCAGTCACTCCAGACTCCAGAGTTGGCGTCATCCTGTAAGCTTCACGTATAGTGCTTCTCCCTATCGGGGCCTCGGCGTAGTGAAGCAGCGAGCACTGTTTTAAAATATAATGATGTCTATATATTTTTTAAAATATATTTAGATGTCTAGATAGTAGTATATATTAAAAACACATAAAAAATTTTATATTTTAAGAATAGAGACAGTATATAACAGGTGAACCAATGGATACAGTGAGAAACACATAAAAATTTTTATATTTTAGAATAGATACAGTAAATGAGAGGCGAAGCAATGAATATAGATAAAAAACATATAAAAGTTTTTATGTTTGGAATGGAGACAGTAGATGAGAGGTGAACAAATGGCAAACAACCAACATTATTATTTAACACAATTTAAAAAATCAAACATTGGATTAATAGTAAATAAATCTGCAGTATTAATGGAACAAACGAGAAGCACAGGAGACGATTTGATCCTTGCCGAAGACGTCTAGGAGACTGCACACGCGTCGATAGAATCGTGCCACCTAGCGGACAGTGGTTCACACAGAGAAACCAGGACGAGGCAACGCCGTAACAACTGAGCCACGGTGACGAGGACGTGGCGAGCTCGTACTGGGCGATGGCTGAGAGGGCAGCTAACCTCACATCGTCCAGATTGGTTTGAGTCGATTGAAAATACAAAAACAACAAAGGGTTTCGGGCAAAAAATGATGACGTGGTTAGGCTGGGATTGCAGCGATTCTAGCGATCGTCAATCTTTTATTATTGTTATTCAGGAAGGGTACAGCACCACTACATGCATGCAACCAGCTGCAACATGCATAAAAAAACCGGTTAAGATATACTATATGTTTAAGATATGTAATCACCGATTTTTTTAAAGGGGAAAAAGGAGTTAATTGTAAAGGGGAAAATTAGTAGCTGGACTATGTGAAAGAGATCTTTTTTGAAAAGGAGACTATGTTAAGAGATTGAAATATTGGACCAACGATGAGGCCACCTCTCGAACAGATCGAACGGATGTCTAGGCTTCGATGTTGGGATCTTCATTATAAATTAGTAAAAATTCTTATGAAATATTATCAACAACTAAAAACTACTCTTCATACTCTGGGCTGGATAACGACGTTGGCTCCATCACCGCTGTTAATTACTCTGCGCCCATCAAGATCATCTTGTACACGTACGATTGATAAGGGTTGATCGTCAGGTTATGGTGATTAATTAAAGACAGTCTCATTGTCCCAAGACGATAATGATGAAATAGAAAAGAGCATATTGATTACTAAAAAATGTGTTGGAATATGCTGGCAAACAACGAGTACGTGTGATGTTGGTCCACGCAACACGTACGTACCGGCTACACGGTTGTGCGAGCCGTTTGGTGCCAAGCGTGTGATTCTTTGCAAAGACCTTTTCTTTATTTTTCTCATTTTGTTGACCTTGTGCATGAACTGTACTATTGTTCACTTCTGTCCCAGATGGCATCTATCCCGGCCATCTCACGCGCGCAACTAAATTACGTGATAACTTACGCTAGTGATGCGTAATTAAGAAGAAAAGATCAAGAGAGAATGTCAACCGTGTAGGTAAGGAGACAGAAGGCACTGAGTTGTTGGTGATTTAGTACTACTAACTGGCCAGTATAAACCCTCTACTGATATGACACTTGACAACTAACCTCACAAGCAAATAAAAAAATCTATATAGGTTAGTGCAAGGTAAAGTTAATCAGAAGCACACGACTATACCAATAGTAATTTAGTCAAACCAAAAAAATAAAAACAGGTTGCACCATGAGCTAGCTTGAACAGCCTTTGTATCCGGATCTTGTCGTCTCTGCAACTCTGCATGCATTCGTGCATGTCAATTTAAGTTGTTTATTTATCCACACGATCGATCAATGAACCCAGATGATCGAATAATCTAGTTTAAACTTTAGGATGACATGCACCCGTACGTACGTGTCGCCACTTACTCCTATTGTTTACGCACGCATGCGAGCACTAAAGTCACAATAGAGAGTTATGTGCACTGGCTGTTCCTGTTAGCTTATCAGGTTCGGTGCCCACGGGTTGACGCGTATCACTTAATATTATAAAAGATACGGATCAGGTATATTGTACCGTGGTTTATTTTTCTATCTTAGGGTGTTCTGGCTTGGCTCGTGTGTCAGTGATGGATCTCTTTAGAACGAAGGAATTTTGCAGGAAGCATGTTATTTTGTAGAAACATAGGTTTTTTCCCCTTAGGTTCGAACTTTGCAGTTAATAGTAGTTGCTAATGCCATGAAAAAGTGGAAAAAGCAAATATTAAGCAGCTGCCCGCATTTATCTGCATTGCATTGTCGCCTTGAGTTTGTGACAATTTTACTACATACTCCTACATAAACAACGATGGATGCTTTGCATGGGAAGCTCAGTGGCGAAGCTAGGATCTAAACAGGAGGAGAGACCAACTTGACAGGTGATTAGATTAATTATAAAGAAGTAGTATAAAAATATATGCAAATTTTAAGGTTTTTTATAGGTAATAATATATCGTATCAACGTAAAAAAATGATAATACAAAAGATAGGCATGTAACTATACTGCATATATTTATTCATTTCAATTTAGCCTTATGAGTATTGAGCTTAGCCTTGTGACATGTCATAAGCGGTGATAATATCGTCCGAGTTAAAAAAATCTAGATAAACAGGCAAACAATTTATCTTGCAAGTAATAACTAATATTTTAGAAATTTAAAATGTTAGTCATCTAATGATGTAAACAATACACATGATTATTAGATATTAATAAAATGTAGTATTCTAAAAGGAAAAGGAAAAAAAAGATGGCTGTTTTGGCTACCATAAAGAATGTGCTGCTTTTGATTGGGGGTTAATTGGCAATGAGCTACTGTCCAGATTTTTTTGGGGGGGAGGGGTGAGGGAGGGGGGGTATGCGGCTGGTTGGGGGAGGCCAGGCCCCCTCCGGACTCCCCTGGCTCCGCCCATGTTGGGAGGGTTGGATGCTCATTTGTTTTCTTGTTATTCAATCCAGACATATATGAGGAGTTACATTCTTAAGTTTATATGGATATGGAAAAAGTCTGAATTACCTCTCTGAACTATTGCAATAGTTCGAATTATCCCTTGAACTACAATCAGACATTTGACACCCTCGACTCTTCAAACCAAACAAATAACCCCTAGCACTGTTTTGGGTGGATTTGGCTTGAGCTAGCACACGTGGCGCCAACATGGCAATCCAATCAACACAAAAAATTAAAAAAATTCCACAGGGCCCACATGTCATATGTCTCATCCCTCTCTCTTTCTCTATCTCTCTCTCGGTCCTCACGATGGGGGAGAGGGGACTCGGAGCAGCAGGTGATCAATCTGGACCTCACCGGAGCTAGAGCTCGTTTTGGGAGATCCGTGGAGGCAGCTGTCTATAAACCCTCTCTCCCATTAACCAATATAGATCAACAGGAGTGGAACGTCATTACCTGCATTACCTATACTAATTCTAGGAATCTAATTGGTACTTACAGGATATTGGTGGATCATAGTCAAACCTGTTTTATTTATTAGATAGAGTTCTTTACATAGGTTACAGCCATGGACAAAACCCAAGCATTCAACGGTACATTACAAAACACGGCAGCAGAAGCACAAGCTAGACCTAAAGACACCCATAAACACGGCTTGGGACCTAAACCGAAACTCTACAAATCTTCATATTCAGCTTGCTCTTGAAAAAAATTCATCAACCGTAGGATCTTCATTGTCATGCTCGGAAATTCATTAAAATTTCCAAAGCTAATTTGTGCAATAAATCCTTGTCCAGGAATCAGCCGAGGTACATAAATCGACAATTTGATAAACATAACCAAAAACGATAAATGGTAAATATTTACAACAGAGGCACTTAGTCCCCACACAGAAGGAAACAGCAGCAGAACAGTAACTAGCGTAGCTTCAATACCAAACCCACAAACAGCTCAACTGGGGTATAAGCCAAACACCAAACTTCTCCTCCTCACAAAGCTTCGCTCTGATGATTATAATATTGCAAGACTGAGTACAACCCACCATACTCAACAAGCCACACATGGAATGCAAAATAATGCAACAAGATTCTAAAGTAAAGGCATAGTATGGCTTATTTGCATAAACAACATTTAAAATATTTGCATTTAAAATAATTGAAAACAGTATAGTTTAATTAATATCAACATTGAATCCGTCACTGAACAACACTCCAATGCAGTTCAGGCCCAAAACCATAACCCTCCAAACTGGAGCTATCAAGTTTCCCCATTTATCATTATTAGGGAGTAGTGTGGAGCTAATCATGAAAAACATTGCTAAGCCGCCTATTAATCGTCGGCACGGCTATTCGAACAGTTTTACTCTGGCCAAATGTGTACCAATTTACTCACAAGACACGGTTCCACACATGTCATCATGCCCCGAAATATCACCATGGTACTGCAAAGGAGGAAACCGTGACAAGACCTTTCATGTAACTCACCAAACAGAAAAGCCACCAGCTGAACCACCAGTCTCCGCCAGGAACTGATTAGGTACCCAACAGGGAGACGGTCCAATGCCCAAACCATGGACTTATCACTGCCATGTGTGGACTTATCTCAGCCACAAACACGCCCTAGGGCCTCTTACTGAACTCGCTACACGTCCATCAAGCCATTACACATTCTATCTTGTGGTTAGTACGGTATTGCTTCGCAACAAGTAATCCATAAACCGGTTCTTAATTGTCATGAACACCACTAGCAACAACATCATTCCATGTGCTCACAACCCACCATCAATCAAGTTTTAATTGGCATATTAATTAACCAGTCACGACCAACTGTCGTGAAAAATATAGCCATTAATCATCAGTTGTCCATAAATGATTCCATAATTATCCCACATAAAATAACGCTAATGTTTGCTAGGCAGGGCTAAGCAAAACCTAAATAATCTAGCTAAATCGTTAAATAGTCATCTAGCTAGTCAGTATTAATTACTGAGAGTATTAAGGTAAAGGTATCAATAACAAAGTGGCTATAATAATCAAGGAAATATCAGAAAATAATAACTACCCGTAATAATGACATTCCAAAACATTGCATGCAATAACATTAAAATAAAATACAAATAGAATCAACATGTCTAAGGAAATTGTCGTGTGACTTGCCTTGCAATAGAAAAATCTTTGGCAAATCTTTCGAATCTCTTCCTCAAACTTCGCTCCTTCCGAAAAGACGAAAACACGTGACTATACGAAAAATGAGAAAAACCTTAAGAAACTCTAAATAAATAGTATATAAAAAGTATATAAATAGGTAGGTCATGATTTTAGATGAATTTAGAAAGAAGAACGGGTCGAATCGGAGTTCGGACGGAAAAGATATGGCCTTCGGAAGATCGAATTCAGAGAAAATCCGAAAAAGAAATAGAAAAGAATATTCCTAGAATATTCCCTCAGAAAAATAATTAATTGAATTGTTTTTGGATGGATATTGGATGTGGGGCCCACTGACTAGAGGGATGGCTATGGACTTAGGAGGCAGAGGAGTCGTGGATTGGTGACATGGAATGCCACTTGGCAGATGAGGGCTGATATGGCAGCTGAGTTGGATCAATGACGTGTCAAGGATCCAGGGTTTTAGCAATTCGACAGCTTGGATTGAATCTTGGGAGATCTGACGGCTGAGATTGTTCCAGGCGATTTATGTAGAAACCAGTGGCTCGGATGGCCCGGATCAGATCCGACGGTGAAGAGGGTGTTGGAGCCAGAGCATGGGACCCAACCGTCGGTCACAGAGAGGGGCTGCCGACCGAGGCCTGCATGGCAGCGTCATAGGGAAAAAAACGAGTCCAACCGTCCACCATGGCACGATATCGGCGCAAGGGGGGCAGCGACGGCATCGATCGGTTGTGGAGGACGATGACGACGGCAACCGAAGGCAGCGACTAGCGGCAGGAGCGGTGACCAACGAGGTGGCACAGCGGGACGCCGGCGACGATGGCCCATGGCGTCGATGACAGACCGTCGGCAGAGGGACGGCGACCCGATGCGAGAGGCCCGGAGGCGAGGAAGAAGAGGCGACAGAGGACGGGGCACGGCCTAGGAGCTCACCGGCAGGAGGACGATGGGGGACGCAGAGGTGGCGCCGGCGGCAGGGAGAGGCCACGCGGTGGCGGCGACTTTGGTACGGCGGTGACACAGATCGGCCCACAGGGACGGTGCAAGAGGCAAAAGCGAAGGGGGCGGCGACTAGGGCATGGGAGGGGCAGAGCATAGATATTTATAGGGGAAGGGAGGCAGAGCAGGCAGCGGCGGATGCGAAGTCCGGCGCCGATACGCATGCGCGCGGGCTTAGCAGGCCGGGGCGACGGCGATGGCGCAGGCCGGGGCGACGGCGGAGCAGCGGCAGTGGAGCCGAGGCTGGTGGCAGGCCAGGCTAAGGCGGTTTGGTGTCCCGCGGCCGAGGCTGAGGAGAAAGGGCCGGGAGGAGCTCGGCCCGGAGAGAGAGCAGGGGGAAGAAGGAAGGAGTCAGGGAGGAAGAAGAACAGGAAAGAAGGAGAAGGGAAAAAAGAAAAAGGGAGAGACAAAAGATAAAAGGAGAAAAGGAAAAGGAGAGAGGAAGAAGGGGTTTTTTTTTTGAAAAAACCTAAATTTGGAAAATTGGAAGATTTAAAAATTCACGGAATTTAAGGGATATCTCGAATATTGGAGTCAAAGGAATTTTGGGATAATTCGGAATATTTTTGGACTCGAACTATTTTGGGAAAGGAGAAAATCAAAGGAATTCAGAATATTTGGGACTTCGAAAATTTGAGAATATTTTTATGGAGATCTGAATTGGAGCGAAAACTCGAAATATTGTGGACTTTGGATTTTGTGGAGACCAAGGTCATTTAAATCAAAAGGAAATAATGGATATTCAATAAAAAAGGAATTGAATATATTCAAGACTCTCGAATTTGGAATTTTGGGGATTTTTTCGAAGTCCGACTTTTCAAGGACTTAGGGATTCGGGAACGGCAACCGAGTCCGGGTAGAAAAGAAGGGTACGAAGGGATTAGACCAGGAACGACCCAAGGAAAGGAATTTGGGATTTGTTTAAATAATTACTGAAAATGATCTTTGTGATTTTAAAATTAATTCTGCAGCTCTGAAAAATCTGAGAAAATTTCAGAGAGGTTATTTACACACAGAGAATTTATTAAAATAATTTTGACAATGATTTATAAAGAAATTTTTATTTCCCACTTTTACTTTACTTAATTAATTTACTTTACAATTTAATATAAATTCTAGAAAATTCATTATTAATTAATTATTTAATTCCTGAAAAATCAGGTTGTGATATTCATCTTCATATATTTCTGAGATGGGGATATAGCAAGGATGAGTACGCGGGGTACTCAGCAAGTCACGGAAATAGTTTAACATGCAAGGTTTGTTAAGGAACTATTTGGGTTTATTTCGCAAACAGTTTTGGGTTGGATAACATTTTGTAAAATTCTAAGTATTCTTTAAATTGTCGGAAAGAGGCTCACGCCTCGTTCCATTACGTGAGTTGTTTTGCAACAACTCACCACAATTATCGGGAAGAGACTCACGTCTCAACCCGTTCCACAAGTCATCTCACAACGACTTGTCACTAGTCTATTTCGGAGCATACTGCCCCAGGCAACATCTCCATTTAGGTGGATTAAACTTTCTCAACTATATTTCCATATCATACACTCAACCTTGACTATGGTGCCCAACGACACCCCGGAACATGCAGTCCCGTTTCAGACCACTCAGGCTGGTTCTAGTAACGCTTCCTAAACCATAAACATATTTCACAACCATTTTAAATAAAAAAATAAACTAGAGGAATCACTTCTCATCCTTTTATGACCGTGGGCACAGCTGTTCGAACAGTTTATAACATTTGCAAAGGGTTCACACTTTACCCATATGACGCAAGCTTACTCCTGACACCCAACACATTGATCGGATACGGCTTGTGAAAGGAGGATTGTGACAAGGCCTTTCCAAAATATCCCCAGGGTAGCCTGTTGTTGACTGGACGGGTCCTAGACCAAGTATCGGGCGAGTCCTAGACTTCCCGTAGTCAGGGTCCCGCGAGTGCATCTCACATTGCCACTTCGGCGACACCACATCTATCGACAACCAGGCCTATTCTAGTTTTACTAATTACTTGGCTAGGGGTGTCCTATTCCACTCATGTGGTCATACTATTTATGATCAGTGGAATCCCCCAAGGAATCGGTCCTTATATGCCATGTGAGGTTAGGCCACACAGGTGATGACAACCCATGACCAACCCATGACATCAAGGGTTGGTCTTTTTAAACCATTTCTGAAAATCCCATAGTTTTCCCATCATTAAAGTGCATAGGATTTGTGTGTTGTCGATACCTGTACTTGAAGAATACAGGTATCAGGATGACAACAAGGCAATAAGGGCGTAGCATTATCAATCAACAAGGGGGGTATAAATACAGCAAATAGGGTTGGGCCTCTTTGATCGATTTTGCAAACCGCGGCCGATAGAGTTCCTAAAGTACATAATTTGCAAACAAAATTATGGGATCAACGTGGTCAAAGGGTGACTTGTCTTGCTCCGAATCTTGGACTCCTTTGGCAAAATTCTCGAGTGGTAGCTCCTCAGTACCGGGTTCTATGCGTCACAGAAAGAAAACACACAAAAAAGCATACAATCAGAATCTATCATAGACAACTAATAGTGCCATTGTGTAAATCTCATTTTTGTAAAAAAAATTGAGAGTTGAATGGGCTCAAACGAAGTTACGGATAAAAAGATATGAATTTTTGAAATTTAAAACATTTTCTGGATAATAGAAAAGTATTAAAAGAATTTTAGAAAAAGAATTGTTTTTGGAATAGCGGCTGACAGGTAGAGCCCAATGTCAGAGAGAGAAAAGGAGGAGTGAAGCTGGCTCTCGGCTTGTTGAGCCGGAGAGGGAAGATGGGCCGATGGCCCTCGGCCTCACGGTCGAGTGGGCTGTCATGGCTGGCCAAGAGGCCATGGCCTGGCCTGTCCGGGGCAACCCGGGTCACCCGCGGCAGCTGGCGTGGCAGCCACGTGACTGGCCACGTTGGCACGGGCTGGGGAGGGAGAGGTCGGCCGGGAGATCGATGGCCAATGACGCCCGATGGCATTTGGCCGATCCACCGTGAACCACGGTGAGCATGTTACAGCGGCGGGTGGCAGAGGAGATGAAGAAGAGGATGAACGGCTCGGGTTGTGGCTAGGGTGGGCAGCGTTCCTCGTTGGCAAGGTGGGGGTGAGAGAGATCACTGGCGGCGACCATTCCAGTGACGGAGGGGGCTTGGGATGGGTGATCGGGTGCGCCGTGTCGCGAATTGGAGAAAGGAAGAGGAGGGGAGGTGATACCTTCGACGGCAGCGGCAAATCGCGCTGGTGGCTTTAGCGAACGGCGGCGGCCGGATTTGGGCGTTTTGCCACCAGCGGCGATTGGGAGATGGGCAATCAGCGGAACAGGGTCATGAGGGGAGGAGGGATGTAGCGGTGTGGGCAGTGTGGGGTGTTGGTGGCCAGGGCCGGTGGAACGGGGCAAGTCCGAACGCGGCAGCGACGATGGCGCGGCGGCGGAGAGAGGACGGAGGCGGCGGGGCTTGGGAGCTTGAGTGAGGCTGAGCGGAGGGGCTCTGGCCCATTTATTGGTAGAGGCGGCAGCTAGCCGACGGCGGAGAAGGGCGGTGGTGCGGCGCTCGGTGTGGTGGTGCTCAGCTGGCTGAGGCTGCTGCGGAGTAGAGCGACAGTGAAACAGAGAGGAGGACGGGGGCGCCATGATTATGCCGGCCGGAAGGAAGAGGAAGGAGGAAGGGATATGGCAGGGGTGGTTGGACGGGACGGCGAAGCATCACGAGGTTGCTAGTGTCAGGGAGGCGACATGATGTGAGGATGGTGCTGGTGAACGATGGAGGCGTTCCTAGGGCAACCACGGCGCGTGGCGAGGGCGTTGAAGATGGTGTAGCCAGCTGGCGTGGCAGGTGGGGAGGAGACATGGTCGCGCATGGCAGTGGAGTCCAGCGCGGCCACGTGGGCATTTGACCGACATCTGATGATTTGAGGAAGACGACGGCTGCACGTGGCCGTGTCGGCGGATGTCCATCACACGACTGCTCGTGGGCCCGGCATGTCGGCTGGTCGGGGAGAGCGGCGAACGCGCGCGCGCTAGTGCTGGCGTAGATGGGCGTGGGCGCGGGGAGGGCGAGCAGGACATGGGCCGCGGAGGGGGAGAGAGAGAGGAGGCCGAGCGGGTCGGGGAGAAAAGGAGACGGGGCAGCCCAAATGAATAGTGGCGCTTGGTAATTTTCCAGGGAAATTTTTGAAAGGATTTTAGGGATTTTGAATTTGATTTTGAATTCAAATTTGGGATTTGAAGTTAGGAGAATTTGGAGGATTTTTTTAGGAGAGGATTCTGAGGTTGATTTTGAAAAAAATTTGATCCACACTTTGGCACGCACTTCAAGAATTCAAATAAGAGCCAAATTTCACAAATAAATTTTATTCAAATTAGGTTTTTGCTCGGACGCAAAAACACGGGCGTTACAAGCCTACCTCTCTTAATAGATTCTCGACCCCGAGATTCTGAAATTAAGCGAACAACTCAGGGTACTCGGCGTGAAGATGGTCTTCTCGCTCCCAGGTAGCTTCTTCTTCTGAATGGTTACTCCATTACACCTTGTAGAACTTTATCGTCTTCCTTTTTGTTTGACGTTCCGTTTCTCTGAGGATTCGAAGTGGTCGTTCTTCCTATGTCAGGTTCTTATTTAATACTACTCCTTCGAGAGCGATCTGTTCTTCTGGAACATGAAGACACTTCTTCAACTGGGAGACGTGAAACACGTTGTGTACGTCAGCGAGTTCGACGGGTAACTCCAACTGCTACGCGACTTCTCCTTGTCAAGCAATGATGGGCTTGGAGCTTATAAATAAAGGGGACAACTTTCCTATCATACTGAATTGCTTCATACCATGCAAGGGCGATACCCTTAGGTATACGTGGTCTCCAACTTGGAACTCCAAGTCTCTTTGTCGATTATCCGCGTAGCTCTTCTATCAGGATTGTGCAACCCTTAGGCGTTCACGTATTATGTTTACTTGCTCCTCTGTGTGCTTTAGAAGGTCTGGTCTGAATATCTGCTTCTCTCCCACATCTGTCCAACGTAGTAGGGTCTGACACTTCTGTACGTATAGGGCCTCATTCGGGGCCATCTGTATACTTGCCTGATAGATGTTGTTGTAGGAAAGCTCTGCGTAGGGTAGGCAGAGATTCCATGTCCCTTCAAAATCCAATGCACATGCTCACAGCATGTCTTCTAATATCTGTCACCCTTTCTGTTTGTCCATCTGTCTACGGGTGATAAGCGGTATTAAAGTTGAGGTTGGTCCCCAATGCTTCATGTAGATTTTCCCAAAATCTAGGTAAACTAGGTCCCTCTGTCGAAAACAATCTTCTTATGAACTCCATGTTGACATATGATCCGAGCCATGTATAATTATGCCAGCTTCTTTTCGGAATAGGTAGTCTTAATGGGTATATAATGGGCAACCTTGGTAAGTCGATCTACTGAAAGTGCATCTAACCCCTAAGTGAGTTTTGGTGGATTAATGATAAAGCGGTTAAGGGACTAATAAGTTTATCGAGAATTGTGCAGAGAATTAGTCCTAGGTTGCTTGGTGTGGTGCATGAAGACCCCTACGATAACATGACGCAAAACGGCAAAGCGACTCGGAGTTTATTTTAAATTCTTTTGAATATTCTTTTGAGTCGAGGAAAAACTGTACTATCAAGAGGGGTTACAAACAGTGTTCCAAGACCACTCAAGTGCTTAAGATCCAAATAGCTGAGAGTCCATCACTTTGGCACAACACACAAACTTGGGATGGGCTAGTTTCAGTGTCAGGGTCGGAGGTTCCTACCCCTAGGGTCAGAGGCTCCGACCAACCAACTCGGCCAGAGACTAAGTGTTGGCCGGAGGTTCCTACCCCTTGGGTCAAAACCTCCTGGCCAAAATCTGTGAGTAACCGCTAAGTGACGTAAGCAACTGCCTATAAAGCCCAAACTTAGATTCTAGCCGTTGGGGGACCACTCCACTTCATTCCAACTGTTCCCTAGCCTCTCCTAAGGTCCTTTGAGCTCTCCCAACTAGTTCTAATGCATCCTTAGTGATTCTTGTGAAGATCTAGTGAAAATTGAGTGAATTTTGTTGAGAGAAGGCTAAGAGGATCTTGTGCACTTGAGGAAGACGCGGATTGGCTGCTTGGAGCTTATTTCTCTTGGAGGGAAACCTCCTAGACGGTTAGGTGTCGCCCGCAAGCTTCCTCTTGTTGTGGATTGTCCCGGGAAAGTTTGTGAAGGTTAATCTCGCCTCCGCAAGAAAAAGAGGTAAATTCTAGTGGATACCAAGTTGATCTTCGTGGTCACTTGGTGAGACAAGGGGTCAATTGAGACCTAGCTCTTTGGAGCTCCTCAACGGAGACGTAGGATCTTTGTGATCCGAACTTCGGGAAAAATCTCTGTGCCTCCGTTGTGTTTTCTTGTTATTGCCTTATTTTGTATATTACCTTGCCAGCATTTATCTCTTACTCCATTACTTGCACCATACTTGATCTCTGTTAAAATTATCCATTATTGAAGCATCTTGGTAGAGTCAAAACTCCAGGGTCGGAACCTTCAGTGTTCTTGGCCGGAACCTCCGACCAGCCCTCTCGGCCAGCCCGAGGGAGCCGGTCGGAACCTCCTACCATTTTGGTCGGAGGTTTCTACCAGAATTTTACCGCTGTATTTGAAGAATTTTTCAGGAACGCCTATTCACCCCCTCTAGGCGACATCAACGGGCTTTCAATTGGTATCAGAGCCTAAACTCCTAAAAGGCTTAACCGCTTGGAGTTGATCCAAGGATGTCGACCGAGAAGGTGGTTGATTCTACCGGAGTTAAAGAAGACAGAGATGGCTCGACTAGCAAGTCGGGTGGAGGAAAGGGAGCTGCTTTTGACCTTGATTACAACAAATTTATCCCTCCTCCTCAGCAGTTCATCTCTGTGCCTTCCGGACGCGTTCCCTATTTTGACGGGACCTTCTATGCCGTGTGGAAGCATAAGATGAAATTGCATCTAATCTCATTGCATCCAAGTGTTTGGAAGATTGTGTGCACAGGTGTGACGGACGCTCCGGAGGAAGGAGAGGAACCTACACCGGCTTAAGAGGCTCTTATCCACCGCAATGCTCAAGCCGCAAGTGTCATCCTTAACTCCTTGAGTCCCGAGGAATTCAACAAGGTAGACCAACTCGAGGAGGCCAAGGAAATTTAGGACACACTTCAATTGGCGCATGAAGGATCCCCCCGCGTGCGAGAGTCCAAAATCGAGTTGCTTAGGGGCAACTTGGACAGTTTGTGATGGAAGACAATGAGACGCCACAAGAGATGTACGATCGCATGATGGTCATTGTCAACAAGATCCGTAGTCTTGATGGTGAAGACATGACCGATCATGTGGTGGTCAAGAGGCTTCTCCACGCGATCGCCCCAAGGAACCCCACCTTGGTGACCCTCATCCGGGAGATGAAGAACTTCAAGAGACTCACCCCAAGCGACGTTCTCTCGAGGATCATATCACATGAGCTACTCGAAGAGGAAGCTAAGGAGGTCAAGCAACTTGCCAAGAGTGCCGCAATCGTCAAGAACAAGGAAGTTACTTTGAAGGCAAAAAAGGAGCAAGACTCAAGCGACTCCGAGAGTGAAGATGAAGACTTCGCTCTTGTGGTGAGGAAGTTCAAGCATTTCCTTCGTCGAGGCGACTTCGGCAAGGACAAGAAGGAGGATGACAAATGAAGGAGGCAATCCAAGCGGGCATGCTATGAATGCAAGAAGTATGGCCATTTCATCGCCGATTGCCCCAAACTCAAGAATAAGGGTGGCAAGTCGAAGTTGGTCAAGAAGAAGACCGGGCGTGCTCACATTGGAGAGGAGTGGTTCTCCAATGATGAGGATGACGACAGGGAAGAAGACGATGAAGGAGGGGTTGCCACAATTGCTATCAAGTCATCGTCGGCGTTCGAGGGGCGTCTCTTCGACAACTTGAGCGACGACGACCATTGTGAGCCCACTTGCCTCATGGCACAAGAGCGAAAGGTAGCCTCCCTATCCAAATCTCCTCAAATTGATGATGATGATCTTAGTGATGATGAAAGTGAGGATGATATGGATGAAATGCTTAAGGGTTTTAGCAAGCTGGCCATGTTATAATTGGCAAAGCTTATAAAGGCATTGGAGTGTAAAGAGAAGTCCTTCGAAAAGTAAGAGGACTTGCTCATTCTTGAGAAGGAGAGAAACCTTACCCTAGAGGAGAACTTGGCTAAGGAGAAGGAGAGGATTGAGAAATTGACCAAAGAACTCTTTTTGGTCAATAACTCAATGGATAATCTAAAAGGTGTGAATAAAACACTTCAAGAGAACCTCGTGAAATTGGACAAAAATTACAAGGCTCTTGAAGTACAATTTGACACTATTTGGAATAGCGCCTCCACCTCCAATGAGGCCACCAAGATCTTTAATGCCTCTACAAGCAACGGCTGTGCAAAATGCTATAATTATGATTTGGATGCATATGTTACTAACCTTGAAGCTTTGGAGGCGCTCAAAAAGGAGAATGAGCGGTTGAGTACCTTGGTAAAGTTTGGATACTTGAAAACATTTCAATCCAAGGATGCTCTCTACAAAACCCTCTCTACCCACTCCAACAAGAATGGCTATGGTCTCGGTTTCTCTCCCCATGAAAGTAGACCATCCAGAAGGACCATGGTCAATAGGAAGCAATGCCTAAAGTTTGTGAAAGAAGGATGTTTGTCGCAAGCCGAGGAGGTAAAAAGTTTCTCAGTCAGTCGGGTGGCCAGAAGCTCCGACCATGGTGGTCGGAGGTTCCGACCAAGCTTCTCGGCCAGGCCAAGAAAGCCGGTCGGAGGTTCCAACCAGATTGGTCGGAGGTTCCGGCCTGCTCTCTCAGGCAGACCAAGAGGTTTGGTAGGAAGCTCCGACCAAAATGGTAGGAGGTTCCGACCAGGCAACCTAGACAGATAGAGAGGGCTGGTAGGAGGCTCCGACCAGAAAAACTGTACTATAAATCGTATGAGATTACCAAGGATCACCGCGATAAAGTGATTGCTCATTTCATTGGTGATTGCTATGAGGAGTACAGGGCTTGTGTGTGGGTGCCCAAGGCGCTTGTGACTAATGTTAAAGGACCCAAACTTAGACAAGTTTGGGAACCTAAATCCCAACCTTGATTCCTTTTGTAGGCATACTCCTCTAGTGGATCGAGTTGGGTTGTTGACAGCAGATGCACCAACCACATGACAGGAGAGAGGAGTATGTTCTCAACTCTTGACGAGAATGGAGGAGATCACGACAATATTGTCTTTGGAGATGATGGTAAGGGAAAGGTAATGGGACTAGGTAAAATTGCCATCTCCAACAATCTATCTCTCTCTAATGTTCTTCTCGTCAAGTCCTTAAGCTACAATCTATTATCGTTGTCTCAACTGTGCAAATTGGGCTATAATTGCTTATTTATCGACGAGGATGTTACCATCTTTAGAAGAGATGATAATTCCGTCACATTCAAGGGAAGGTTGAAGGGAGATCTTTATCTAGTGGACTTTGACCTAGATAAAGTGAATCCAGAGGCTTACTTAATTGCAAAATCCTCAATGGGGTGGCTTTGGCATCGAAGACTAGCCCATGCGGGGATGAGGAACTTATCAAATCTTCTAAAGGGGGAACACATCCTCGGGCTATCTAACGTCACTTTTGAGAAAGACCGTGTGTGTAGCGCTTGTTAAGCCGGGAAGCAAGTAGGGAACCCACATCCCGTAAAAAATATAATGACTACCTCAAGACCATTGGAACTACTTCACATGGATCTCTTTAGTCCCGTGGCCTACCTAAGCATCGGAGGTAACAAATATGGGCTCGTAATTGTTGATAATTTTTCTCACTTCACTTGGGTGTTCTTTTTGCAAGATAAGAGTGAAACCTAAGGAATTTTGAAGAAATTCGCAAAGCGAGCTCAAAACGAGTTCGAGCTTAAGATCAAGAAAGTTAGGAGCGACAATGGGGGGAGTTCAAGAATACTTAAGTGGAAGAATTCCTTGATGATGAGGGGATTAAGCACGAGTTCTCCGCTCCATATGATCCACCTCAAAATGGAGTGGTGGAGAGGAAGAATCAGTCTCTTGTCGAGATGGCAAGGACTATGCTAGATGAATACAAGACTCCGGACATCTTTTGGGCGGAGGCGGTGAACACCACGTGTCACGCGCTAAATCGCCTCTACCTCCACAAACTTCTCAAAAAGACGGCATATGAACTCCTCACCGGTAACAAACCCAATGTCTCCTACTTTCGTATGTTTGGTTGCAATGTTTTATTTTGAGTAAGAGACATCGTTCATCCAAGTTTGCTCTAAAAGTGAATGAAGGATTTCTACTCGGATATGAGTCAAATGCTCACGCCTATCGTGTTTTCAACAAAGTCTCCGGAATTGTTGAAACCATGAGAGATGTGACATTTGATGAAACTAACGACTCCCAAGTGGAGCAAGTTGAGCTTGAGATGCTAGGTGAAGGAGTCACGGGACACGACATAGAGAAAAAGGAAATTTGAGAGGTGAGGCCGCTAGAAGAGTCGAAGGAGCAAAGAGACACCGAACAAGCTCCTTCCACTCAAGCGACGCCTCCAAGCACAAGAGTTGATCAAGAGGACGATCTAGCACGAGTGGATGGGATCCATGCCGAGGGCACTAGTGAGCCAAGAGACACCGTGCGAGCTCAAGTCCCCTCGGTGCACCATCCAAGAATTCACCACACTGTGCAAAGAGATCATCCCGTCGATAACATTCTTGATGATATCCAAAGAGGGGTAACCACTCGCTCTCGGGTCGCTAACTTTTGTGAGAATTACTCTTTTGTCTTGTCTTTGGAGCCTATTAGGGTGGAGGACGCACTTGGTGATCCGGATTGGGTGATGGTCATGCAAGAAGAGTTGAACAACTTCACCCGCAATCAAGTATGGTCATTAGTGGAGAGACCCAAGCAAAACGTCATCGGCGCCAAGTGGGTCTTCCGCAACAAGCAAGACGAAAATGGAGTGGTTACTCGCAACAAAACACGGTTAGTGGCTCAAGGGTTCACTCAAGTCGAGGGCCTCGACTTCGGTGAAACTTTTGCGCCGGTTGCTCGCCTTAAGTCCATTCAAATTTTATTAGCTTATGCTACGAACCATGATTTTAAGCTTCATCAAATGGACGTCAAGAGTGCGTTTCTCAATGGACCAATCTCCGAGTTGGTGTATGTGGAGCAATCGCCCGGGTTTGAAGATCCCAAACATCCAAATTATGTCTACAAGTTTCATAAAACACTCTACAGGCTCAAGCAAGCCCCTAGAGCTTGGTATGAATGTCTTCGTGACTTTCTACTAAAAAATGGCTTTGAAATAGGCAAAGCCGATACTACTCTCTTCACTAAGAAATTCAAGAATGATTTATTTGTGTGCCAAATTTATGTCAATGACATAATCTTTGGCTCTACTAATCCCTCCTTTAGTAAAGAATTTAGTAAGATCATGACTAGGAGGTTCGAAATATCAATGATGGGGGAGCTCACCTTCTTCCTCGGTCTTCAAGTCAAGCAACAAAAGGATGAAACTTTCATCTCACAATCAAAGTATCTCAAGAATATTCTTAAGAAATTCAAGATGGAGGGAGCCAAGCCGATCAAGACTCCAATGCCAACAAATGGGCATCTCGACCTAGACGACAACGGCAAACCGGTGGATCAAAAGGTATATCGCTCCATGATTGGATCTCTTCTTTACTTTTGTGCATCTAGACCAGATATTGTGCTTAGTGTGTGCATGTGCGCTCGCTTTTAAGCGGTGCCTAAAGAATGTCATCTTATTGCCGTAAAGAGAATTTTAAGATATTTGGTGTACACTCCTAATTTCGGTCTTTGGTACCCTAAGGGTTGTGATTTTGAGCTAATTGGATATTCTGACTCCAATTATGCCGGGTGTAAGGTTGACCGGAAGAGCACAACAGGGACTTGTCAATTTCTTGGACGGTCTCTAGTTTCTTGGGCCTCCAAGAAGCAAAACTCCATTGCCCTATCCACCGTTGAGGCAGAGTACATAGACGCCGGCTCGTGTTGTGCTCAACTCCTTTGGATGAAACAAACTCTTCAAGATTATGGCTACAAAATGACTAAAATCCCACTCCTTTGTGATAATGAGAGCGCCATCAAAATAGCCAATAATTCCGTCTAATACTCAAGAACCAAATATATTGACATACACCACCACTTCTTGAGAGACCACGAAGCCAAAGGAGATATCGTCATTACCCATGTGAGAACCAAACACCAACTTGCCGTATCTTCACTAAACCCTTAAATGAGAAGAGGTTTTGCGAGCTTAGGAGTGAGCTCAATATCTTAGATTCTCAAAACATTGCATGACTAAGTGCTTAACTAATCAATAGTTAAGAATGGGTCCAAAGAATGTCAATCAAAGTGAGCTTCTATGTTTTTAAGGCATTCTCTTGTGTAGAAAATGGTCTTAACACCAAGAATGGAGCTCAATCATTCCCCAACTCATTTTCTCAAAATATTGCAAAAATTCTTGTGTGATAGTTTTCCAGTGCAAAAATTTGGTTCTTTTCATTGTTGATCTTCATTTGTGACTATTGTTATGTGCTTATTGATTGCTACTGGTCACATATGGGTCAACGGAAAATCATGTCTACCTCCTTTCGGCCAAAATACCTTGTTTTCCTTCCTTCCAGCAAAATATGGTCGGAGGTTCCGGCCCTATGGCCGGAGGCTCCGACACTTCCTCCTGACCAAAATCTGGTCGGAAGCTCCGACCCCTAAGCCCGGAGGTTCCGGCCCACCGTCAGTTCTTTACCCCCTGTGGGCGGCTGGGAGCTCTTCTCTCTCTTTATTTCATCCCCTCTCGGCCCTAACTCTCTCCCATTCCCATTTGGGCGATTTTCAACTCCAACCATCAAAAATCTTCGGGGATTCACGTTTCCTTCCTCTTTGGTGGTCAGAAACTCCGTCCCATCGACGTTTTTGCGCTCTCTCGTCTCAAGGTATTGGTTTTGATCTTTTCCTTAGGTTTTTCTTATTTTTGACCCGATCTCTCAATGTGTGAACCTAGGATTAGTTTCCCTTAGTGGAAAACCTTCCTGCACATCCCTAAAGCATCGATCTATAGTTTTGGATAAAATGCGTTGGCTAGTCTTGTAGATCAAGTCACAGCCATGTGCCGGCCGGAGGTTCTGACCAGCACTCTCGGCCTGGCCGAGAGGGCCGGCCGGAGGCTCCGGCCCCTGGGTCGGACCTTCTGACCGGCTGTTTCTGCTAGCCTATGGAACCTTGGCTCTTCCGATATTTCCTTGATCTCAGTACTTTCCTTGATTCCATGGTTGTGTTTCAGTGTCAATGGCTCGATAGAAGCGTCAAAAGGCAAGACAAGATGTCTCCACATCCGGTACCCAAAGTGACCAAGAGTCACCTCCTAAATGGGCTGACAAGGGAAAGGGACCGGCTCATGCTAGCAGTAGCAGGAGGGCAGGCGGAGGCAAGAGGGCCGCTACACAGCCTCCATCTACAAGACAGACTCGTAGCTCTGCCTTGGTTATTCAGGATTCAGTTGCTCCACCGCCACCAAGGCGCAGTGGATCTCGCAGTGGTGGTACTGGGACTTTCGATGACCCAATCCGAGTGATCAAGCACAGGGCTGTCAGCACTACTCCTTTTGGCCACATTGCCAGACAGCACTTTGATTATCTGCACGTGTGGCAAGGGGCGGCAGGGACAGGAAGCTGAACCCAGATACCCTTCCTCAGGAGTTGTCAGACCCTCGCTTTGTCACTGCCGTCCAGGTGGACTGGTACAACTCAGTCTTCATGAGTCGACCCAAGCCGGTCATGGAGATGAAGTATATAGACTGGGAGTACATGCAGCGCCAGAAGGGGCGGATCTTTAAGGATGTATAAAGCTATGCCTGGACAAGGACATTGGAGATATCATGGGCCTTCAGTATGACTAGAGTGAGGAAGTGATCGGTTAGTTTTATGCAACCGTATTCTTTGAGGAGAACCCACAACATGAGCTTCAGATGAGATAGCGGACTCAGGGTGTGGAGTACACATTTACTATCTCTCAGTTCGTAGCCATCTTGGGATTGGACCTTGATGATCTGAACCAGCCAAATCTGCACAGTGAGAAGACGCTGCCCATTCAGAGGACCGTGTTTCTCTATGCCGATGGGGCGCCTAGAAACTGCATAGGCACTACCAAAGGGCTTCTCCCTCCCTACAAGATTCTCCTAAACATGATCAGGACAACTCTATCTCCTAAGGCTGGCAATGCCACAGCTCTTCCCACTCGCCACTTCACTTTGCTTGCCAAGCTGAGCAGAAATCAGCCACCTGTCAGTGTGATGAAGTATATTTGGTTTAAAATCTTCAACATCGTGGTGGAGCCCAAAAGAGGATGCGCCTATGCTCCTTACATCATGAAGATGATAGAGGAAGTGTCAGGACTTGTGTTTGAGAAGCTCCACCTGAAGTGAAGTTTCCTTCAGCTACCTCTCAGTCCGGCTCTTCTTCTCAGTCTTCCGAGTCGCCCATCAGGAAGGCACTCAAGACCATCTTCAACATATGTACTAAAAATATTGTGAAGATCAAGAAGATGGAGCGCCGGCAGAAGGAGCTATTAAGGGATGCCGGTAAGACAGTCTCAGATGACTCTTCAGACGAGGTTTTTGAGAACCCCTTTGCTGCCTATGAGACTGCTCAGAACATCGCCAGTGGCGCAGGCCCTTCCACCAGACCTTTTGGAGATTCTGAGTCTAAAGCAGCTTCTGCTGAAGACACAGAGGAGGACTCTCATCATGATGACGACAATGGGAAGGATGATGAGGAGGATGGGGACAGCAGTACAGACAATGGTCATGAGGATGATGAGCCTGTCGCAACTTCTCCATCAGTTCAGCCTACCTTTATGCCGGATGTTCCACCTTTCCAGTCCGGTTTTTTACCTGTAGCTCCTCTCTTTCAGCCAGTCTACGACATTCCTCCTATTATTGAGAGGGATGATGATGCCGCCAGTGGCTATACTGAGATTATTGCCCCTGATGATGAAACTGGCAATGCAGGCAGCACAGTGTCCGGCGACACTGAGATCATCCCCTCCGACGAAGATTGAGTCCTTTCTTCCCCTGTTTTTCCTCTCTTTTTGGTGCCTTGATGCCAAAGGGGGAGAAAATTCAGAATGAAGGAACCTCCTCTCACAGTCTTGTTGGCTGCTCTGCAGTGTGGCCGGAACCTCCGACCCGGTCGGAGGTTCCAACCCTCCTCCTGTCTTTAGGATTTCTAGATTTCCTTTCGGCCTTTGGACATGTATCGACCATATCTTGTGATGTAATAAATGCTTAATTATGACTCTAGTTTAATTCTAGCATTTAAATTTATTCTTGTGATGCCATGCAATGTGATGTGATGTTTATTTCTCATGTTTTGTGAGTTTGCCATGTCATATGCATTTGATATTCTATTTATCATGTCACACTTTACACCCCACGGATGAAAATAGACGAGTATGGCTTTCCAAGTTTCTCAAATACTCAATATGCATATATACTTCACTCTCACTAATATATGCATATTTCTAGGGGGAGCCAAATTCATCTATTTTCATTCAAAATCAAATTTATATATTCATTCTGTTGTAAGTTTTAACCGTGTTGTCATCAATCACTAAAAAGGAGGAGATTGAAAGTGCATCTAACCCCTAAGTGGGTTTTGGTTGATTAATAACAAAGTGGTTAAGGTACTAATGAGTTTATCGAGAATTGTGCAGAGAATTAGTCCCAGGTTGCTTAGTGTGGTGCATGAAAACCCCTACGATAACATGACGCAAAACAGCGAAGCGACTCGGAGTTTATTTTAAATTCTTTTAAATTTTCTTTTGAGTCGAGAAAAAACCGTACTATCAAGAGGGGTTACAAATAGTGTTCCAAGACCACTCAAGTGCTTAAGATCCAAATAGCTAAGAGTCCATCACTTTGGCATAACACACACACTTGGGATGGGCTAGTTTCAGTGTCAGGGTTGGAGGTTCCTACCCCCAGGGTCGGAGGCTCCGACCAACCAACTTGGCCAGAGACTAAGTGTTGGCCGGAGGTTCCTACCCCTGGGGTCCGAACCTCCTGGCCAAAATCTGTGAGTAACGGCTAAGTGATGTAAGCAACTGCCTATAAAGCCCAAACTTGGATTCTAGCCGTTGGGGGACCACTCCACTTCATTCCAACTGTTCCCTAGCCTCTCCTAAGGTCCTTTGAGCTCTCTCAACTAGTTCTAGTGCATCCTTGGTGATTCTTGTGAAGATCTAGTGGAAATTGAGTGAATTTTATTGAGAGAAGGCTAGAAGGATCTTGTGTACTTGAGAAGGACGCGGATTGGCTGATTGGAGCTTATTTCTCTTGGAGGGAAACCTCCTAGACGGTTAGGTGTCGCCCGCAAGCTTCCTCTTGTTGTGGATTGTCCCGGGAAAGTTTGTGAAAGGTTAATCTCGCCTCCGCAAGAAAACGAGGTAAATTCTAGTGGATACCAAGTTGATTTTCGTGGTCACTTGGTGAGGCAAGGGGGTTAATTGAGACCTCAGCCAACTTGGCAGAGACTAATTGTTGGTCGGAGGTTCCTACCCCTGGGGTCCGAACCTCCTGGCCAAAATTTGTAAGTAACGGCTAAGTGACGTATGCCAATGCCTATAAAGCCTAAACTTAGTTTCTAGCCGTTGGTTGGCGATTTCACTTCATTTTCACTGACTCCTAGCCTCTCCTTAGGCTCTTTGAGCTCCTCAAATGACCACGTGAAGCATGCCGAGCTCCCATCGTCTCGTCTTGTCCAACAACTTCGCCTCAGCCAAAATGCCCCGTTCCGCGGCCGGGACGTCAACCCATGGGCCGCCGACATGGCGCAGCACGGGATTCCTCTCGTCGCGTGCCACTCTGACCGCCTCTGCCACGCTCACGAGAAATATCTCGCCGCGAGCCACCGCCTCTGTTCCTTCTCTTCTTGCGCCGCCGCTTGCCTATAAATAGGCCGAAGACTCCGCCATACTGCGTTTGAGCTGCCGAGCTGACACACCTCTCGCTGTAGCTTTCCGCTCCGCGCACCATAACTTTCTAGCTGCACAATACCACCACAGCCCCAATCAACCAAAACCCACCGCCCCGAGTTGCCTCGTCACTTCGGACCCGGCAGTGCTTTAATTCTTTGAGCGCCACCTAGGGGAATCCCCAATTTGGACGCTGCCGTTCCGCCATTGCACCACTTTAGGAAATCACCGTAGCGCCAGGTAAGAGGTCGTTCTCCCTTTCTACTCTTCCTCCTAAAAATTGCCCCTTCGCAACCCTCCCACAGAACGCGCCCATATGGTCGCCGGCGACGACGCATATGATGCACCACCGTCGCGCGTCGCCCACTGCCGTTGGCCACAATCACAAATCAAACGGTCATTTCGCGTCCTCCCTCATTCTTCACGTGACCGCTGCTCGGGGCACGTGCACCGTCGATCCCCCCTCCCCACCCCCCAGGCCACTCTCTCTCTCTCCCCCCTTTCTCTCTCTGTCTGGTGGCCCCCCCTCTCCACTGTATGACATGTAGGCCGACAGTTAAATCCCCTCTATCTCACTTACATGTGGGCCGACTAATTTTAAAAATCTAATTACATCCAATTTTAATAATGTATCTCTTACATATGGGTCCATTTCTTTTTCCCCTTGCATGGATGACATGTGGCCTCTCTTTGCCTCCTCTCTTCCTTCCTCAATGACATGTGGACCACACTTAACTCCCTCTCTCCCACTGAAAAAAGGGCCACATGTCAGCCCATATTCCTAGAATATTTCTTTTTCCAAAAATCAATAAACCATTTTCTTTTCCAGAAAAACATAAAAACTTTAAAATCCATATCTTTTTAACCGTAATCTGATTGAATCGTTCAGTCTTCAATTTTTTCTAAAATTGAGATCTACCATATGTGACTATTAGTTATTGATAATAGTACTTTATTTTTAGGGTTTTGTGTGTTTTCCCTTGTTTTGCGCATAGTCGACATTTCGGATATCGTCAGACATCAGATTTTCGTGAGAATTCGAAGATGAAGATTGAGGCAAGTCACTCCTTGGCCATATTGGTCCTAATTTGGAAAAATGATTTGTTTGCAAAATTACATTGTTAGTGTGCACGATAATTTGACCGGTCTCAGTTTGCATGACAAGCCGACGGACCAACCTAGTAGTTGCATAAATCCTGTAGGATGTTGGTACCCTATCCCTTGTCACTCTATCTCGTGGCACCTCAGTAACCGTGCTCCCTGAACATGGATTCCGATGGTCCCACCCCAACACAATTGTTTGTCAATATGGGTAAAATAGGGTTTCAAAAGCTTTGAAACCCCGTTATGCGATGTCGGCGTGGTTGCGAAACAAAAATGGTTTTGCGAAGACCCACGATGCAAGGTTACCACCTGTGTGATGGCGCTTCGTATTCGCATATAAGGACCGTTTCCTTGGGGAATTTCATCCAAGCATCTCACAGTGCAACTACACGGGTGGAATAGGAAGCCCCTGGCCAAGTAACTAGTGTTCTCAGGATCGGTTCCGGTTGCTAATAAATGTGGGATTAGCTAGATGCCAAGAGGGCGATATACCCCCGTCCCTGAGTACAGGAAATGAGTTCCTGGTACTTGGTTTAGGACCTATTTATAAGGCAATGTGCTATCCTGGGTAGGCCTTGAAAAGGCCTTGTCACGAACCTTCCCTTCTAATGAGTGTGGGAAGTAAGCTCGCGTCGTGTGGGTAAAGCATGCACCCTTTGCAAAGGTTATAAACTGTTCAAACAGCCGTGCCCATCGTTACGGACGAATATGAGATGATTCCTCCAGCGTAAATTTGTTTGTCGGTGCTTTGCGAAAGTGGATTTGTGGTATGGGAATCATTACCAGAATCGGTCCTGATGGCTAATGGATGACCTAAGTGGTCTGAAACGGGGCTGTGTGACCTGTGATATCAAATGACATCATAGATTAGGTTTCCCGAGTGGAAGCAGTGCATTTTTGAGATTGGGATTATAGATGGCTCGAGGTGCCACAGAGTTGAAACATGTGATGAGATAATGTCCTGAATAGACTGAAAGTGAAAGAAAAATAATAGAGGAAAACTGAGATGATGTCCTAAAAAGGACGAAAGTGAAAATGAACTAATAGATGAGAGGAGTATGGAATGCTGCCTGAGGACAGACTCCTTTGAGCCGTTGTCATGGTCAGACGACCGGTATGGAAAAAGATGTGACTAGAAACTTGAATCAACTAAAATTTTATTTCATCCGCTTGAGTTGTTGCAAAGCAATTCACAGATAGGATTGAGGCGAGAGCCTCTATCCAGTTACACCTAAGACAACCCACACTAGAGTTTGAAAATGTTTTCGAATAAAAGGTTTGCAAAATAAACCCCAGCCTTCTTTGGTAACCTGCATAACTCACTTTTTCCGTGACTTGTTGAGTACGTATATACGCAGTCCATATCTTTTCCCCTCCTTTAGAAAGAGTGAAGTTGAAGTGAAGATTAGGGCTTCCTTCCTAATCCCAAGCCGTTGCTTGTGGATTGGGTTCTTGCTGCGTTATCGTTCCACTATTGTTTCTCTGCTTGCCGGTTACATTCTCGGAGTCGTTCCGAAGGTATGACCTCCTATAAGGTATAATATATATATATTTATTTAGTTAATTGCTACGATACATCTCCATTGACTGCGGGTACCAGTAAGGTTTCCTAGGACTGGTACCGGCACCGCGATTTCATGGGAGTTGGTTCACGTCAATCTCCTACGGCGTATCCTCTCTGGTATCACTATAGGTGGTGCCAGGACGGGACGCTACACGAGGCTTCCATGGGCCGTGCCTGGGCCGAGGCCTCAGCACGTGGGCTAGCATGGCACGGCCCGCTATAGGTATCGTGCCCTAACGGGTTGTGCCGTAGCGAGCCATGCCAAAGTGGGCCTCGGGCCGTGCCAGCCCGGCCGGACCGTTTGGCCATCTATAGGCTCCGGGCAGCTGGGCTGGTGCCACGAGCGAGAGGGGGAGGAAAGGAAGAAAAGAGCAGGCCAAGGGAAGAAATGACAGCCCGAATGCAGAATGGCTTTTGATATTTTCCAGAGAAGGTTTTAGGGTTTTTATTTGAGGATTTTGAATTTGGTTTTGATTTTGAATTTAAGATTTGAAATCAGAGAATAATGGAAATTGTTGAGAAGGGTTTTTTGGGCTGGCTTGAGGGAAATTTGAGATCCACCCTTTGGCACGCACTTTGAAAATTTAGTTAAGAACCAAATTTCACAATTAAATTTTTAGTCCAAAATTAGTTTTTCGATAGGCCAAAAACGGCGTTACACGATGAGCCTACCCATCCCGCCTGTACGACACAAGCGAGCTGTGGACTTGGGAGCCCCTCCTATTGGGGACGTTGTTGCCACCAAGACCCCAGACGCCACGTAGGTTAGGGCTCTGCAAAACGTTGTCTTTCTCCGCCTGCCCATGGAAAGCGCTCACTGCCGCCGTCTTCCTCTGTTGGGGATAGAAAGAGAAGGAGAGAGAGAGGGAGATAGAGGGAAGGGGAAGGAGGTGGAGGAAAGGAGGAGAGGGGAGAAGATGAGGTAGCACTGATAGGTGGGCTCCGCTAATTTTTTTTTTATTTAAGATGAGGTAGCACTGATAGGTGGGCTCCGCTAATTTTTTTTTATTTTTGCTGACTAGACTGCGACGGCTGCATCACATAGGATCAAAACCACTCCAGGCTGAGTTAAGGGGTAATTTGTCCTGTTTGAAAAGTCTAGGGGCGTAGAATGTCTGGTACTGGAGTTGAGGGGTATAACTCGGACTATCGCAATAGTTAGAGGGTAATTTGGACTTTTCTCTATCGATAAATATGAAAATGAACTTTTCGGATAAGGAGTTCTCGTACTCAAAATCTGGTCAATCTCCTATCCAGATTTTTTGGGTGTCCAGATTTTTTTTCTAAATATGTTAGTTTTTTTTTGGGGGGGGGGGGGGTCCAGATATTTTTTTTCCTCTGAATCTATGCCCCAGAATAGTATGCATGATACAACCAACGATCGAAAGTAGAAAACATTGACCACCGAGCAGGACGAGTGAGCAACTGTGCATGACAGGCGGAGGAAAAAAGTCTTCGTTCTTTTTATCGCTACAATTCCCTCCCTACGTATTGTACCGGTTGTTCCTTTCATCATCGCTAGAAAGCTCCAAACGTCACGACTGACAGAAAAGATAAAAAGCGTCGGAAAAAGACGCATACGAAAAACGCATGTTTCGTATCGGTTCTCTCTTTTTTTTAGATGGTTTCTTCCTTGTCCTCTCCTCTTCATTTCGGGGACATGTCATTACGTCAAACAAAAAAAATCAGGGTCCTTTACTGACGCGGCCTGTATGTCGGCGTCTGACGAAGAAGAAACAGAAATCGTATCCTGATTCCAGGCTCTATCCTACCAACCCTTGTTTCCTCCTCACTGGTGTGAATCGGTTAGGGGAGCTTTTTGATATTTAGGCTGGAGCATGTTCTTTTTGATTATTTATCTAATTATTAAAACGAATTATTTATTTTATACTTAAAAAATACTTTTTCTCAAAGAAACTTTCTTTACTGTATTGCTTAAACCGCTTATTTTAAACTATTTATTAACTTTATTTTAAAAATATTTAATTTATCTCTGTAATCAACTTAGATAATCTATATCAATAATCTGCCTAATAATCTATTTCAAATATAACCTAAGTGGCAGTACATGCACAGCAATCTACAAAGCATATGCAGTTGCATTTTGCTGGGATAAAAACGGTTTCAGAAATTTCCAACCGATCAAACATATTTTCCATAAAAAAAATGTACCTTTTATTTTTTTAATTTCTCTTAACGCCACATTACAGTCGGCTCTAAATAGTTAAATTGATAAATATAAAAATTCCCATCGAGCCAATAATTATTTATGTGGAAATAATATCGTTACCGAACATTTTCAACCATTTAAGCATATGCCATTGAGGCATCCGTGTTGGTTCACTCCCATCCTCTCATGGCGCCTTGTCAGATGAAAGGAAGAAACGACGACAAAGCCGTGCCAGATCTTGACAGATCGGGGGAACGGAGAGTAGGTGAGGATGCGGCACCGATCTCACACGGCACGCAGACTAACAGAAGCTCCGTACCTTCTGGATGAGCTCCTCGATCTCTTCCTTTCTTCCCAGGCGATCTTCTTGTTGGTGTATGACGGCAGCAGCAGCATTACCAGATCAATTGTGTGGTTGACAGTAGAGACAGGTAGGGAAGGAGATCAGAATGCAGTGACAGTTACGCTCGCTCTGAAGACAGGAGAGAAACGGAAGAACCAAAAGAGACGTGATATTTTACTTTATTATGGTAGGTCTATCCTTGTGATTTTTCAAATAAAATACGCCCTATAATTTTTTACGGAAGGAGTAGAAAAGTTTGGAAGTGGACGTGTCCTGAGCTCTGCTCAAGCCTTTTTTTTTTTTTGAGGCTGCTCAAGCTTTTGACATTAGACCAGAGACCATTTTTTTCTTCTTAGAAGAAAAGAAGTTAAATGAGCGAAGGCCACTTCTAGTCGAAGTGTGTGGCATACTATACCCGGCTGTGTTGAACTAATCCTGCTTTGGAACAAAACGCTATAAAATGCAAATATGGGAGAATCAAGTTTTAAATAAGCTAAAATATACGGTGGATTATCCAAAAAAGTTCACTATCTCGCAGCAGTTGCCTTAAGCTGGGCCCAAAAAAGGAGTTTTGCCCCAATGCCACCTTCAGCAGTGCATACTTGCCTCAAATTACAGTTGCCGCAGCTGCCCTGCCCTATATGATGCTTATACATCACCCCTCTATATATCTGTACAGAGTTCCAGCTTCAGATATTAATCTGGTTCTAGGCTACTAGCATGTATCACGCTATTATTGGATCAGGCTGGTATTTAAATTCAGGCAAATGGTCAAGCCTGCAAGGAAAAAGGGTATTATCAGTAAATCGTGAGGTTGTCTGGTTGATCCAGAATTTCTAACAATATTACTACCGAAAGAGCTGTAAAAAAAGTGAAGCTGTAAATTTCACCGAGCCTGATGGAGGTAGTACAGTGGCTCAGGGCAAACAAGTTTGCTGCACCATCATGCTATAGCACAATTAAAGGGTGCGAGCTAATCATACGTACCTTTGTCTGACTTTGAGAATACCAGTGCCAAGTTGCATGGGTATACCCATGATAATGCATTCACTAACTCCCTCTATCTGATCCTCACGACCACTGTATGATGCATTAAAGAGATGTTCCGCAGTTTTCTCAAACGAAGCCAGCATCAGCACACTACTTTTCATTTTTGCAATGCCATACCTAGTGATGCCAAGAATTTCACCCTGCTCAGAGAATTAGAACCAGCAGCATGTCTGTTAGTGTTAAAAGGTACAAAACAGAGATTAAAAAATAGCATAATAAAATGGAAGTAGGTGTTAATTATTGTACCTTGTATGTCATCAAATCTGCCAGAAGCATCATATGTCTCGAATCAATATTCATCCCATGACTGTTCATTGTATACTGAATTTCATCAATAATAGATCTCCTTGCAGCTTCAATTCCAAGTGTTCGGTTCACTTCCATGATGTGGTTACTTTTTGTTTTCATAGCATCAACTCCTGGAGTACCCATTACTGCCAAGAGGTTTGTTCTGTATTTACAGGACTATTTTGATTAGTATATATCATTTCAGAAAAAAGTAATGCAGAAGTTGGAGTAAACCAGAAACTCATAAGCTATTCCAAGAGACAAGACCCTGGAATTCTAGTGATCTACAAAAATAAGTCAATAAACTTCTAATGAAGGTCAACAAATCTACAACCTGAACATGCATGCTGCTAAAACTATGAATAATATGATTATATGAACTCTTACCCTTCAACCAACAAGTTGTATCTGTTTCCAGTTTTGTTGATAACAGCTCTTTCAACAGTTGGAATACCCTGAATTGATTAGTAGAAAGGTCAGAGACAGCACCAAAATGGCACATCTAACACTGCACATCTGATAAATGCTAACCTTCACGATCACTTTTGGAAGCATGGATTTGAGATTATGTAACTCATATAGAAGTTTGGACTTATCCATTGCAGCTGGATATATTCTCAACTTTGCTTTATCAATGACACGAACATGCTGCAAAGATGATGTACAATAAATACTATAACAGAAAATTTTTGGCGGTCAGATGTATCAAAGAGCTTTGTTGATACCTCAGATTTTAACTTTATTTTTGGATGATTCAATATTGACAGCTGCACAGAGTCGGCAGAGATGCCCATGTGCAGAGCTTCTATACATTGCATATCAAGTTTGACAACCATGTTTGGCTGACTTGATTTCAATACAATCTTTATGGCCTCAGCCACCTACTCAACACAGACCATCCATACAAAAGTCAAGGACAAAGTAATACTGTGAAATTCAATCAAAGTTGCGCACAGAAAAGAACTGCTCAAAGCATAAAATGAAGCAAACCAGGAGAACACAGAATATCGTGTGTACAGAATCCAAATGGAGTGCTCTCCTTCACAAGATATATAAATTGTGGACATAGCTTTTCATTTCTAGAAGATTCAGGTTCATCCAGAACAAATAAATAACACGCAAACTAAAACCAAGAAAAATTATTGAATGATTTTCACCTAAACCAACTAACAGCACAAGACTTGCTGTTGAACAAACATATTACTTATACTCAAATCAGATAATTCATACAAAAAATACATTATTATTGAATATCACAGAAAGACAGTTGAGCAAGAAGATAAGATTGAGCATAAATGGAAAACACTAAAGGCCAAAGAAAATACCATGATTCTGTAAATTGAATAACCAAGTAAATACGATGCAAGTAGATTAATGCCGAGATAAATATTAAATGGCTAATCACTTCGAAGTGTTAATGAAATACTCCCTCTGTCCAGAAATATAAAAACATCTAGAATTTGAAAATTTGTCCAAGAATAGAAGAACATTCCCACCTACTTCCCCATCTCAACCAATCACAATCCTCCCTCATTTAATTTCTCCACCTACTTTCCCATCTCAACCAATCACAACCATCCCTCACCTCAACCTTAATCTCTCTAAAAAGTTCCAAACGTCCTTAAATTCCTGGAAGGAGGGAGTACTAAACTCATGTTATCATTTAACATTTGTAAGAAAACATAGATGAACATGTAAAGCAGACTGACTTCTTGTAAGTTTTAAGCGCATGCTATGATGTAAAATGCAAGAGGATAAAATTATCAACAGCAAAAGCAAGTTTGGACCAACATACCTCGCCCAGCACTGCTTTTTCCATAGAACCTTTCACAATGCGTGCAGACAACACATCCTTCCCAGAAAGTAGCTCAGCAGTGATTATAGGTGTGCTTATCTTCTTAGCAGCATTGATAATTTCCTTGATGCGAGGAACACCAAGTGTAACATCTTTTTACTTGTTAAGGAAAAATGATTAGAACAACACTGATATAGAATATCATGTATGCATCTCTACATCAAGATATCATATGCCAAAATATTGTGCAAATCAATAGCAGATTGATGAAGGCTTAAGATTTCTCAGCGCATATTACTGACAGTTCCATCTTGTTTATCTTAGATACTACATCATTTCAGTGCCCCTCTAAAGTAAATAAATTGTAGGAAATAGGCCAAAACGTCCTAATTCATCATATTAACACAACAAAAACGAACAGCAGAATTTTCATGAACCAATATATAGGATACTCATGCTAGCTACTCCTGCAAAATGGAATGTTTTCAATGTCATCTGAGTTCCCGGCTCTCCAATACTTTGAGCCCCAATTGCCCCAATTGATGCTCCGGCTTCAATTTTCTTTGAATGATAACGAGATAAACAAGTATCCAAGAAAACCTGAGCCATGAGGAAAAGGAAAGCCATTATAGAATGCATAAGAACAAAATGCATGAGCAAACCAACAAAAACAATACTTGAAATTGGCTTAACATTTACTGCAGAAAATTAACATGGCCATGCAATTAGTAAGAGAAAAAATTTTGATCGGACATAGACCAATGCACTTGATATTTCAGGTCTTTGGCAAGACAGTGATGAATTTATATGTGAAAAATATGAATAAACACACCTGTAGTTGTTTTGCAGATATACCAGAAATATTAGCAGCAACGGATTCTGCAATGCTGGAGTCCTTTCCAACATGATCTTCATCTAGGCGAAGCGCTCTGCGTGTTGTCTTCAGCAATTTTATACGATCCTCAAGAAAATCCGTTAACAGTTGCTTGAACTTTTCGCTACAACCATCATCGGAGGAGGCATCATGTTCAGAGAGCTTGTCATTTAAAATTTGTAAGATTTCATCTGGAGACAATGTATTCTGTCCCCTTTGAGGACATGTGGCCTACAGAAGTAAAATGGTCAGCACACAAGGCACATCTCACTTGATCAATCAAACAAAGTGTTTTTACATGTTAAAACTAACCATGACTTTCATAAACAATTGATCCAAATTTAAGGGTTTGCCATCTTCCCCTTCCATCTTTGCAGGATCCATGCCATCATCTCCATAGAGGAACTGAACAATACCACCACTAGCATTGCGGACTGTCTGATCATAGAAAACTGAGAGATCTTCCAATCCTTTCATTAATCTGCGGGACATATACCCTGTTTCTGCTGTTTTAACCTATGATCACAGGTTCACAACCAAGGAAACAGGCATAAATCAGATTCCAAATTTCCAACAATTCCCAAATGATTTTGAGAAGCCAGAAACCACAATGAGTGCACTGGAAATGCCCAATGGGTTCCACCTTGGAACGGCTGAACTGAGGCATGTGCTCTAACACCACTATAGTTTAACCTAACAGACCTCTACCTTGAACTAGCATAGTGCTGTGAAGGATTTCATGCAGCGACAGTGTCTGAGATTAAACACTCAACTGCAAGGACCAAGACCTAAAAAGGCACGGTCAAATTGAAAGGCCAGATCTAACTACGGTACGCAAGCAAGTCGACTTGAGTGCCCAAACAACAAACAAGGCAACATCTCCACCAATCATTGCTGTCCTCAAAATATAAAGGAGAAATGGGCTTGATTATTTAAGAATGTGACGAATGAGCTTATCATTTGTTTCTAGTTGATACGATATTGCTCTTCTACAGTTGAAGCTAAGAAGTTTTCTAATCCTGTTCCCCTGCCCAGGCACAAGGAGCTGATTCAGATCATTCCTCTAACATAATATCATCATTCTACTACTATTGGTTCAACTGAGTACGAGTAGTATGTACAGTCAAAATTTTAAGCCCCTATGCACAAATTTAAGAATTTTTTATGCTGAAATATAAATATAGTACAAATATCAACTGATGCAAACAATAGATGGTTTTAGACGTAGACATACCGCTGTATCAACAAGACCTTCTCGCCCACCCATTGTATGGAAGAAGAACTCAGTGGCAGTCAAACCAGTATAGAAAGAATTAGCAACAAAGCCTTTGGCCTGAAAATCGAATACAGAAACATATTTGTATGTGAAGATACCAAAATGTGCTGATTTCATGAATTTCAATTTAAACAAAATAGTAGTCAGAGCAAGTTGAATAGAAAATTATTTTCTCAAACAAAGCTAGGGGGACAAATCAATAAAGACAAGAAGATGATGACATCCTCACTCTAGGCCCAATTTTTCTACATGATGACTTCCAATATAATCCCACAATCCTCCAGAAAAAATAAAAAAAATAAAGAACTATATAGCCTTTTAGCGTACCTTATATACATACGAAAGGGAAGTGATGTCAATTCAGAACTTTCTATAACAGAAGTGATCTTATGTTTAAGATAAAATGTAACATATATTTTCAATTTGTGTCCATTTTGTTTAGTGCACCATGTGCCATAAAATTTTAAATACTTATTTGAACGGAACTAGCAATGCCCAACACCAGAAATGGATACAAAAATAAGCAAGTCATATTTCTGGTACTGCTGTTCTTACCGCAGGAGTCTTTGAATTTATAGGAAAGTGGGGAAGAGTTCGGTCTATAAAGCCATTCGGGGCGCGATGCCCTCCAACCGATTGTTGGCCAACACATGCAACCATCTGACAAATATTAATTGGAGAACCCTTAGATCCACACTGAGACATGATCAATGGGCTGTTCCTCCAGTGAAGTGTATTCATACAGACCTGATAAACAAGTTTCAATGCATTAAATACAAAAGAGCAAAATCAAAATTAACAAATTTTGTTATGAGTTAACAAAAAATTGCATCAATCAGGTTCTCCCTTAAAAGTCAAAATCACACTAAAAATCAGACTTGTAATGAGAATATCCATGCAACAAAAATCGGTTCACTTAAAATGCAAAGATATGCTCACTGGAAAATAATATCAAATGTAAGGCTCAAAAATGTTTTTCGATCTGTAAAGAATATGCAAAAGTACAACGATGAATTAGATTAAAGAAAGAATGGCAGGCTTATTGGCTAAGGAAATTCAGAAGGGCAATAAAATTGGCTGAAACATACATTTCCAGCTGCATCTCTGATTTGATTCAGTACACCAGTTATCTTATGCTCCAATGTTTGAGCTGCGTCGCAACCAGATTGCAAAGCGAGTGCACCTTTGGAATAGGAAGCAATAAGATCATGGCATTCTTTGTACACTTCATCTATTTTATTTTTCTTTTGCTGGTTTAGATGTTCTCCTGGTTGGACATCATCCACACCAATTGAGAAACCATGGTTCCCTATAAATCTTGCACTGCAGGCAAAGATGAATGCAATTCAAATCAGAAAAAAGAACACTAAATTCACATAACAATCAAGCACCAACAATACAAATGAGAAACTCTGCAAAATGGCAATAATAAAGATATAAAACTGAACATGAGCATACACCAAGTATGCTCACTGACAAAAGTAAACAAGTATCAAAAACCAAAGTGGTTGGTCTACAAATAAAAAGAAGGCAGAGTGTTGACTTATTAGTGGTTTCTCTTACATAGGTTACATAACCCTCTGCATTCTTTAATGGAACAAATACATAACAGAAAATTACTGGCATAGCACTTGTTAGTTAATATTTAAGAAAGAAATGGGTCCGTCACGCAATTTTTGTTGCATTTCTCACCTAAATTTTGCCAAACGGTTCATACAGCTTGCCGCAGCATGAGAATTATAGTCTCTTAAAAGAACAGAGAACATGCCTTCCTTCTTACCATTACCTGGAAACAAAAGATTAAACATTACTTTGGTTTGCTTCCAAATTTATCTAGCAATATGAAAATAACAAGGAAACAAAACTACAAATAACTAGCACAAGTGAACAACCCATTTTTCAAACCTGGTTAATTGGAATGCACATCATTTATTGTATGTGGTGATTCATAAGAAGGTAAACCATGCCTGGGTTACATGTATGCCTATAACTAATGCTCTCCTAAAGAGAGCGTAATATAGAGTGGATTATCCTATGATCTAGATTGGCATGGATATCCACACAGCAAAGGGCACATCAAATAGTTTCGAAATTTATTCTTTTCAAATTACATCAAAACTTTTCAGAACAATTTCCACGTTTCATTTGTCATGAAACTAGTTATGATTTGAATGTTTGACTATTCCATGAAACTGAAGCATCATTGAAGCAGATTAATTGATTTTACAGTTGCTCAGGTAGAAAATGTATAGCTCATTACATGAGGCAAGCTGAAATGTATCCGTCACCATTGAGGGATCGTGGAATGATTTGAAGCACTTGTAATAAGCAAAATATTGTTGCCTTCATTAAGAAAGACAAAACTAGACTTTCTAATTGAGAAAAGTCATTCGTGAGATGACTATGTATCAGAAATCTCAATAAGCTCATTCTATGGAGTAACTATACAGGTTGGCAGTCTTTTTAGCTACAAATCAGTACTGGCTGTAATTTTCTCACCTAAAGTGATCTTCCCGACTTGCCCAGATAGAAGTTCACTGTTTCGGAAGTAGACAAAACCATCATTGGGACACATTGCTTCACATGACTTATAAATTCTATCTTTAACAGGCTTATAAATTTTCTCTTTAACAGTAAGATTCAGAAAAACCTTTGTACATGCGTTAGGACGTACTAACACACTGAAGAGTTGTTTACCAGTCCAAAGCTCAATAGGCTGCACAAGGAGAACATAATCAGTATACATAGAGAAATCAGAAGCTTGATGCGAAGGCTAAGATGCGCAAAGGTGCAGCCAGAAAAGAGCTAATGTCCTGCCTCTTCTTATGCATAATAATGCTGAAATTCGCTTTACAAAAATTGTTACTACTTATATGACAAAGTAATCCAGTTTGATAATATAGGTCAAACAAAAATGATGGCATGCTGCTCCCCATGTAATACTACTAAAATTATTTTACCATGCCCAAATAATATCTTCTATTAACAACAAACATTAGTTGAAGCATTAAGAAAAAGCATATCTTCAATTTGACGCTAGCAAAATTTTCTCCTACAAAAAACCTTACCTTAATCAGAGCAGGTGTTGGCAAATCGATGTTCTCCATTGCATCACCAAGATATGAACACAAGAGAGTAAATGATGACCTATCATAAAAGTTATCTTTTCTTGTAACCAGAAAAGAAGATGTCAAAAAGTCTTGTGTGGATGCAACCAGTATTTCCCCATTCTTAGGGGTACATAAATTATTCTGAACCTGCAAAAATATTGATGATTTTGAATATTAGCTACCAAAATAGTGGTGGCACATCAAAAATCAAAAGATGGTCAACTGTAACGAAGAAGAGTTAGCAAATGCTACCCCCATGAGCATAAGTGCTTCAGTGCGAGCTTCTTCAGTCTGAGGGACATGCAAATTCATCTCATCGCCATCAAAATCAGCATTATATGGGTTACAGACAGACTCGTTAAACCTTAGTGTTCTCCAGGGCATTATCCTTGCCTATGATTAAATACAAAAGAGCAAGGGACCAACATGAGACCAAAATTTAGATGTAGCAAATATAGTGTAATATGAAGCAATTTATACCCTGTGAGACATAATTGACATTCTATGCAAGCTCGGTTGTCTATTGAAGAGGACAATGTCTCCATCTTCTAAATGCCTTTCGACTACACAGCCATACTTCAAATCTCGAGCAGCAATCCTTCTATCGCAATACTTTAAGTGCCTAAAAATGTAGTACATAACTAAGTATGTAAGCAGAACTTAACAATAATTCAGCACTTTTAGTAAAATATAACTTACAGCTTTGTTCCATCAGGTTGTATGATAAAATTTGCCCCTGGATGTTTGTGTGGACCATTTCGTATACACTGACGCAGTTTCTCTATGTTATAGTATGAAACCCTTTCAGGATAAGTCAAAACTCGAGCCATCAGGATGGGAATAGCCACCTGAAGTGTTAATTAATGATGACGTAAACATCAATACGAAAGTGAACATAAAGGACATCTAACAAGGCCACGTACCTCTGTTATTCTCAAATTTGGATCAGGAGAAATAACAGTCCTTCCAGTGTACTCGGTACGTTTTCCAGACAAGTTACCACGAAATCGGCCTGTCTTCCCTTTTAGTCGTTGAACAAGGCCTCGATGTTGTGACTCGGGAAGAGAGGGTGCATCACTGTTGATATATTCAACAACTTGAAGTTGAAGGTGTTGCCAGCAATCCTTCAAAGATTGAAAAGAGGAAATTAGCCAGATCTTACTAAAAGTTAATCATTTAAAGTACTATCAAATTGGAGATGCTTAGGGTGCAGTGCATATTGTACGGCCAAAATAATTTGATTGCACCAAAAGGACTCTTGTGAAAGAGTCACATCAAAAAACACAAGTTTCAAGTCTCTAAATTGTTGTTTTCCTTCATAGAGATGAGTACATTTTCCACTGAAATAGTAGTTACGGACTTAGTAACTTAGTTAGCTAAATAGGAATAAGCATTTTATCACATTTTAAGTCAGACTTTCAAAATGATAACACTTTGAAACTTCCATGTTGATAACACACCAGCCCCTTGCGCGTTCAAGGGGAAAGAAACGCCAGCCCACGTAGGTTTTCTGCATACACATTAAAAGTCATAATCGAACTTACTACAGAATAAGATCATGTTAGGATATATTTCTGGCTTTCATAGTTTCTACCTGTGTAAATCATTAAATTTCTTGAATTATAGTTTCCATACAGACAATTCGACATGAAACCTTAACTAGATTAGAGGTTTAAATAGAAGTTACCATCTATAATACAGCAATCAAGCTGACGTTACATGAAGATACAGAGACATAATAGTTTGCAACATACTATCCAAAAGGAATTCTCAATACACAGAAGTTGCACTCCACAAGGAGAAAAATAGAAAAATAAATCAGGAAAATAAGAGAAACAAATGAAGAGCTGTGAGTGTCTTACAAAGCACTTCATGAACTGGCCACCAGTTTGAAGGTTCTCCTTAAGGATGGAATTTGTATTAGCAATGCTCTTCAATATGACGGTAATGCTATCTTCATTGCTGTGAGAAGCAAGAAAATTCATGGCATTACAAGGACATGTAGCTGTGCAGAATCACCATTTGACTTGAGTATGTCTAAGTTATTAGAAAACAGGCGAACAAACCTCATTCTTCCACCAGCCACGAAAACAGAAGGACGGATAGGTACAGGTGGCACTGCAATCTCTGTCACAATAAGTTTCTCAGGTCTATCACCAAGGTTTAGCAATTCGCAATCCTGTAGAGTGCAGAATATAAAGTGAGAGAGAAAATATATCATAAAACTAATCAAACAAACCTATGCCCTACAAACTGTGGTACTCCCATAGAATGGTAATATTGAAAGATGAAAAATGGGATCTACCTCGTCGGTCATTCTTTTGAAAAGAGAGAGAACAGTTGCAGGGTCTAGCATGCGAACAGCACTAATAGATAATTTTTCTTTCTTATGTGATAGTGCGTCCCGGAGCTCTTCTGTGCTTCCATCCAATGTTTTGCTACAATCATGAAGAATTATCAAGCCTGCTCTGCCCTTTTTAGCAACACCTGTACTACCAACCAAAGAAAGGCAAAAGTGAGAAATGTTCTCTAAAATGTTGACTTCTAACAGCAATCAGGTACTCGTTAGTAGGCCAAAGGAAAATTTATAAGTGGTGAGGAGCTGAAGATAAAAAGGAGTATCAGAAAGTAGCTTGCCATTTATGAATCCACACCAGGGGCAACGGGATAGTTTGCATTTGTCCCTCACTTTTTTCATGATAGCACTTTTCTGTAGCGGTTCTGCTTTGGGATTTCTCATTTTCTTCAAAAACTCTAGGCGATCTTTCTCCATTAGAAGAACCCTGCTGCAGCTCTGGAAACAAATGACAGAACAAGTATAAGAATAACCGCTTGATGGATTTGATAAACCAAGCATCTAATCTTATTCGTGCAGCAATACCTTGCAGATGCACTTCAATACATCCAAAATACAGTTAAAGAATCCAACATTAAAAACTGGAAGGGCGAGCTTCAAGTAACCAAAATGACCCGGGCATTCAGCAAATGAACCATGGCAAGTACTGCACTCCCCAAGTTTGTTTGCAGCACCCTGAAATTATGTTAAATGTTACAACAAAATGAACAACAACGAACCATGATACAGAGCACTGAAACCATAAACCAGTGGCCTTCCTATGAAGCAAATGAAACCCCCATTTGCATAGGCAGCTGCACTTAATGATAAACCCGTAGGGCAACGCGCATTACCATCCGCGTGTCGAGCAATCCATTGGGCACCGGCCTCATGTCCTGGTTGTAGATCCGGCTGTTCCAAACCTGCACCTCCGCGGATTGGCGCACCTCGTTGCCCGAGAACATGCTGAACCGGATGCTCTTTCTGAACCGGAACTCCAATTGAAGCAGGAAACAAAGTCAGTACACAATCGCCGCGCGATGATGATAAACAAAACGCTAGACCGACGAGAGCTTACATCCTCCGCGTGCCGACATCCTCGATGAAGGGCTCCTTCGTGCACCGCAGCTTCTCCTCCGGCCGTGCCATCTCCCCTGGACTGGCTCTGCTCGACGCCTCCGCGCGAGTCGGGGTCGCTTCAGAGCTGTGAACCCGCGGAGAAGAGTGGGAAGGGAGAGTGAGCGTGACAGTGGCAATGGGGAATAGAGCAGGGTTAAGGGCGAGGGAGAGGAAGCCAGGCGGCACCGGAGAGGAGGCTATGGTGGGGTCGAGAAGGAGAGGAGGCCGTCCACACCGTGCTTACGGGCCTTCTCGCCGGCTGCGCGCGCGAGGAGGCGAGGCGAGGCCTACCTCCGGCAGCTGCCGACTCTTCGGAAGCGAGCCGCCGCTCGCGCGGAAAGGGGAGGGACGGGGAGAGTTGGCGGCGGCGCGGGACCCTAGATCATTTTGGCCTTGCGGAGGAAATAAATAGGTAGGCCAATAGTAGATAAGAAGATGAAATCCCCCCATTAAGGGTGTGATGCTAGCACGGTTGGTTTTGTTTCGTGCTCAACGATTTAGAGGTCGAGGGTTCGATTCATCTCTTTGTGAGATTTGGGAAAAAATATATTGTTTATCCATTCCGAAGAGACGATTTCCCTCTTTTTTTTTTCCTTGGTAAAATTGTGGTTACTAGATTTACGGTTTTGTTTGCGTTATTCCCTCCATCGGTTTCCTTTTTTTCTAATATTTCGATTACAATATTCCATTTTCTGTTTATTCCCTCAATGGTTGTCATTGTTCAAGGTTTTGATATATTCATTTTTTATGTAGCAGAGGGTGCGTATTAATAAATTTTGAAAATGCATAATGTGAAAAGTAATTCCACAGGCACATCTTGAAATATAAATCAATCATATCATATGAGAAGAATTTAGGGCAAATTTCGGGCAGAGCACACCGTCCTCCGTTATGGGCTCCTGGATTGCTGCTTTGCCACCGCCTGGTGAACGGCCCAAAAATGAAGTATAGGTCAATGCAGCCCATTTTATCTTAAGGCCCAAAAGGCCTACTATAGCGCCCAATCTATACCGCCCGCATCTTGGATCGAATATCTCACGGAGACCACGTCCTGAAACGGGATCGCCAGCTACGACGTGCCACCTCGGAACGGGACTCCGCGCCACGTGCCGAACATGTGGAGTTGATTCAGAATTGCAAGAGAGTGGAGGGACCTCCATAAAAACTTATATCCACTGTAGCTACGGAACTCAATCTACGCCGTACATCTCGTAACGGGCGTCTCGTCCGGAACGGGATATCCAGCAACGAACCTGGAATGTGGGTCCAGATTGCAGGTGGGGTCCAAATGTCAGCGTGAATAAGCGGCGGTCTGCGGTTCAGCGTGAATAAGCGGCGCACAGCTCGCCAGGTCCTCCTCCTAGGTACCGATGATATGAGCTTTCTGTCTTTGCTTTTTATTGGTATGTAAAACAAAATAAATTATTAATATATGATTAATTAAGTATTAACTATTATAAATTTAAAAGATATATTTATTTGATTTTTTAAAGAAACTCCTATCTAAAAAGTTTTTTAAAAATATATTATTTAATAGTTGGATAAGTATGTAAAAAAACAATGTAGTAACTTATAGGCACCCACAATATAGGAATAGAGGATGATATTAAGGTCTTAAATTAAACCTTATACATTAAAAAAGGTTTTAGAGGGATCTCAAGCTATGGACTGCCCAGCACCTAATGCAGAATTTTTTTTATTTTTATATTTTTTTAAAAAAAAATATTTACAAAGTATATTTCCAGTTTAAAAATTTACAAAAATATACTCCCAGCTAGGGGGCCGCCTGCAAAATGGTCAGCCCCCTTGTCGCCCTCTCGGAGGACGGTTTATTACTGGCTAGTATAAACCTCCTTCCAGCCTCCAAAAATATCATAAAATTCACCGAAATCATAGAAAAAAAAGAAGAGAAAGTGAGAGCGAGGCTGAACGAAAGCAGTGAAGCTCTGCCGGTTTGCTGATTCGTCTGTAGGTAAAATTTATTGTCCCTTTGTAATTTCTATTTCTATGCAAGAATTGATATAGTATTGTAATAGTTACGTGTATAGTACTATATGAAAATAAGTTGTTACTCGTAAATCTGTAGATTTTTAGTCAATCTGTTAGCCGACGTAATTTGTGTAGAGATGGTAGTTATAAAATCTCGATTACACGGTATTAGATGTGAGAAGAATGTTGGTACCTAGTTTAACTGTATTTTTTCATCAACAGAAATGTCAAATAAGGTGATATTTCAGTTATTTCACGGACAAGGAAATGTTAGGTATGGTCCACAAAGTATAGATCTGTCGGAGTTTAGTTCAATGGCTAAGGGCATTGATAGGTCAGCTGAAGGAAGTTTCGGGTCAGTGTAAAACTGGCTGATGCGAGGCTTTCGACTCGACCTCCAGATCAACGCAATAACCTTGTATGTTGTAGTCAGTCGTACAGTTGAAGGTTCTTTTTGGGAACAGATGCCGGTGGATTGCACTGCTACTTGAAGATGATACGTGGAGAATGCATTTCAACATGCTTGGTCACTGGGCATATTTGTGTCGGTGTATGAGAAAGATAACACCGTTGTTACAATGCCCATGCAAGATGATGAGGTTCCAAGTACGACGAGAGGTGATGTCGAAATAATGGAAGAAAATGAAGAAGATAGGCAGCCAATAGGTGCGGCAGATAAGGGAGAACTAATCGACACCATCGTTGAATAAATAGATAGGGAAGATGCTGAAAATGAGTATGTAGAGGATGATGATTCGTCTTATGAGAACAATGTGATGCCTGATCGCTTGTGTCGGCCCATCGCGCCGCCGCCTACGTCGGTGCGCCGCCCTGATGCCTGCACTCTATGTCTGCTAGCTGTCTCTGTACTGTTAGTTGCTGCACTTATATTTTTTTATATAATATATGTGAGGGTACTTTTATATATATGAGTACTAGCTGTTGTACTTTATATATATATGTATATATATATATATATATATATGTATATATATATATATATATATATGTATATATATATATATATGTATATATATGAGTGTACTTCTTTTATATTTATGTTTTAATTATAGTGTCAAATTACGCATATACATATAGTCTACGGTAAAATATAATAGAAAAAGAAATGGGGCTGAGAAATAGGAGCTGTTGCTAGAGTTCGAGCCATTTTTGGGTCCAAGAAAATGGGGGCAGCCCCATTTAACCTTTGAGGGCTTTAAAATAGAGTCTATTGCTGGAGATGCTCTTACAGAAGTTTGAGGCATGTTTAGGGTTCAAAGGAAACAGGGACAGCCCCCATTTAACCTTTAAGGATATAAAATGGAGGCAATTGCTAGAGATGTTATTAGGCATTAAAAAAGAAAAAAATCTCTTCTCTCTCTCACACCCTGCTGCAACAAGAGAAGAGATTAAGGAAGAAAGAAAAAAGATTTTCTTTTAGGCATCCACAATGTATGAAAAAAGTGGTCCATATAGTTCTATAGTTTGCCACGTCTCTTATCATTACGAGAGTAGTCTGAATAGTGGTCTAGGAATAAGGAATAAAAAATATATTATTCTCTCTTCTCTCTTGTTTCTTGTGATTTTGTCCACTCATATGTCAATGATGTGGGTTTCGTTTTAAAGTCTACATATTGTGAAGTTTAAAATAACAAATTATATTGTAGAGTTTGAAATAACAAAATACCACTGATATGAACCCCAGCTTTAAAGACTAGTTTGGCTAGAGGAGCTGGGCAGGGTGACTCGTCGGCATCGCCAATTCTCCATTCGAGTAGAGCTCAAGAAAATACCACCACGGTGCCTCCGGCCGGGCCGCGGCTGCTGACCGTCCGTTTTCTCGTCGTCGTCGACTCCACGCCGAGGTAGGAGTAGTCGCCAAAGTTCTTCGTTTTCAGTTACATGTTCTTTGCTAATCAAGTCGCGGGTTACGTGTTTTACGTTAATAGATTTAGATAGGTAATAATCAAAAGCAAATCACACACTTGGGTTCTGGTCACTAAAAGAAAACTTGCTTCAATTGATCAAACTCGCCCTCGACATAACATCTCAATGAAACCGTGCAACGGTGCACGAGAATTTATTACAAAGCCGGCAAATATATCATCTAACTTTAGGCTTCTAGAGAAGCAGCGCGACAGCCGTCACGGCGAGAAGATCGGCTCCACCGGCGACAGCAACGGCAGCAGAGGAACTCTCCGGCGCCGGAGCCGGTGCAGGCGAAGGGTAGTACCCGTGGTAGCTAGGTGATCGGGCGCCTTCGTCAGCACTAGGCGGGGACGGCGGTGACGACTGATGGCGTCCGGCAACCGGAGTAGGAGCGGGGGTTTGAACATACGACGGCGCTGGCGCCGGCGACCTCGTCTCGTGGAACGTCGGCTGCCCGAGCGCTGGCACTGGTGCCGGAGCGCCATTCTGACGAGGACTTGGCGCGTGGGCCGGCTCGCTTGCGTGCGTCGGCGCAGGCGCCGGAGCGCCATGCTGATGAGGACTTGGCGCGTGGGCCGGCGCCGGAGCGTGGCGGTGATGGCCATGATGACGCGAACTTGGAGCGTGCGCTGGGGCAGCAGCATGATGGTGATGTTGATGGCCGTGTTGATGCTGATGCGAGCTTGGAGCATGGGCCAGCTGGTCGTCGCCGACCGGCGCCGGCGCAGGAGCGTGGTGATGCGGCACCTCTATTGCTTGGACCGGCTGGTTCGCTTGGACTGGCGCCGGCGATGGTGCACGATGGCCATGGGAACTCGGTGCCGGCGAATGGGTGGCACTGTGGTCGGGGGCGCTCGGTGGGTAAGCCGGCGCCGGCGACGGCGACGGAGCACGATGACTGGGGCTGGGGGCCGGAGGGTGGTGGTGAGGGTCCGGCGCGTAGGCCGGCGAGTGGTGGTCGTCGTGCGCGGTGCACGGCGCAACCAGGAGCGAGGAGGCCAGCAGCATTATTGACATCACCAAGGCCATTGACGAGATTGAGGTGGCCATGGCGACTTTGGCGAGAAGCTTCGGAGTTCGGAGAATGCGCAATACCACGCTGGTAGGGAAGCGCGCATATATAGCACAATTCAAAGATTTGTTTCCAAGAATACCTGGAACACATGGCTGATTATTTGTGGGCAAAGGAAGGAGGGAACACAAACGTATCACCTTAATCATGGGAAGACTTTGCTTACCAAATAATCATGGCAAGACTTAAATCTTCATGCACTAAAAGACTATATTAGGATACACAATTACAAATGATTCGTTCCTTAAAACTGTGGATACAAATCGTGGCATTCCGCATTTGATCGTATCACAGTAGACAGATGAAATCCCTTACCAAGGATGAGCGAATAAATACGGAGATTTGTCGGTAAAAATGTATAGACGAAATATGTGTTACATCGACAAATTGCGTCAACTGCAGCGCATAAAATTTTGGCAGGCCATAGTTTCATCTCGATGAGGTCCATGATTACAGGAAAATATTGCAGTTTCCTTATCTCGAATAACAAAAGCAAATCATATTTCAGTAAAACGTACACTCCCGACAGGAATGAATCTTATATTGGCCTAACTTACGATATTTTAAATCAAAAGTTGTCTTGGCATTCTGAAACAGGATGAATAAATTTCCTCGAGAATTGGCCAATTCATTATTACAAGGTTACAACATCATTATAACAACTCAGTTCATTGGCGGCGCACATCAGCTAGTACGCGCTACTTCCATAGAACAACACAAGAGTTACAGATATCGATATAGAGTTATATACAGGATGAACTAGATGATGACGAGCGAGGCTTCAAGGGTGCCGTCAGTTGATAAAACAATTGGGATTGACCTAAAGTTTCTCAACCATAGCACATGGTGAGTTGAGAAAATCTACTTTGCATGCAACAATTCTCTGATAATACCTCAGGCTCCGCTGATCATTGAAAACTTCATTTTGCATATGTTGTTCACCACCAGGCATGAACCAGAGGGTTCTCAATGGAGTAGAGATCTAAAACCATATCTATGTAATGCTATCGATGCTGGTTGTTACAAGCCTGGCAGTTTCTGGCAGATCTGGGGTTAGCATATGTGCAGTGGTCACACGTCCAAATGCTGCTTTCATCGACACCACGGCTTGAGCCACCTGTTTTGGAGCTGGTACTCGATGCCCTGCTCTTGCCACTCTTACTTTTACCACCAAGGCTCTTAGAAGTTGTGCTTTTGCTGCATGTGCCATGGCTAGTGGAAGGACCTACATCATTTAATCCAGTCTCCAAAGCCCGGACAAGATTCTCGAAATAATTGCGAGTCACACTGTCAAATACAGAGAACGCCAAATGAAGATATAGTAGGAACATAAGAAATTTTAAATGCTCATCCATCCACAATTAGGATTGATCATGTGGTCAAAAGAATAAAAGAAGCAAAGAAACCTTCCAGAGGGTACAAGCATCCGAGTAAGGATAGAAAACATGAAAAACAGAATGATCTGTGGTACCTAGTTAATCCAGCCAACTTTGTACGGAAGTCATTGAAATCTTTTGAGGGAGATTCTGCTTCAAGGTATACTTGAAGTTCTTTCTCTGCACATTGATGCAGCCGCTCCAAGCCTGATTCCGCCTCACCTAGACAAATAAGCAACAAGAATAAACCAGATAAGTAACTGAAACTTGCACATGCTATTTATTACAGCAAAACTACAAACCTTGCAGATATTCAAAGAACTGTCTTTTGGCATGCTCATGCTCTGGGAGGTAAAAACCATAGGCATAAGTCCACTTCAATACCCTCCTACATTCGACAATCTGCGTATTGAAATTAGACCCACTCGTGAGAGATCAGGGAGGCCTATGAGAGCTAAAGTTGGTTATGAAACCTAACCTGTAACCAAGCCTCTATGATGAACTTGAGCTGTGACTCTGGTTGGCTTTGTATATCACTTAACTTTTCAAGCTGAAAAAGATTTGTGAATATCACCGTTAGCATACGTTCTGGACAGGATGAAGTAGCTGTATTAAATGATTATGCATGAACCAAACACGGCTTCATTGCTTTTCTCTGAAATTGGATATAAAGAGGATAAAGGAGAGATAAATATAAGTTTCATATGTTTACCTTGTCGTTTTGCAGACTCAGCAGATCTCCTAGTGCCTTTTGCCTCGACTGCATAATGAAGAGAGGACATTAAAGAAACCAGAAAAGTTCCTTTTAAAGGTGATATGCATTACTTTCTAAAAAATGCAACACCTAAGCACAAAACCAAGCATTGAATTCAACCATAAGTTTATTGACCGAATTCAATAATTAAAAGCAAGAAATATTTCTTCCATCAGAACATTCCATTGTCAGTAGGAATGCAAGCGGGTTGATCCATGGATACCTATTGACCCATTTTAGTTCATTTGGTCTATCATAAATTTATACACAATATGAGCTTGCAAATCAAAAAAAGTCATTTTTAATTGGATAGAGTGGGTCAGTGGGTACCATGAGTGGACAAAACTGCATTTCTAATTGTCAGAATATCTAAAAGCTGAGCATAAAATTCTTAACATTTAACACCACTTTCAAGATGCTTGGTGCCAATCAAGGTCACCACATCCAAGCAATTGAATACATCTCAGATTGATTCTCATATCAGAAAGGGTCAACTAACAGCACTTCTTTTTTCACCACTGACACTTCAAGAACGGATTTTCAGACACTAGCTATGTGCCAATGATTACATACTTGCCACGAAACTATCTTCTCTTTATCTGTCAACTCATGAAGATGGAAATGTCTGCCAAAAAGAAGCTATGACCAATCCTATAATTTCAGCTAACAGACCCTCTCGAGTATCAAATGGATTTTTTTTGGCCACTTATGTAAAATATAATGCTTTGTTCAGGTAATTTTTCTTATACCCAACAACTTACCGACTGATTGGCTGCCCACCGTTCATAATAGTGTGTATATCTCTCAAGTGAGTTCTTTGCCATTTCTCTTCTCCTTTCAGATTCATCATACTGTAAACCAATGCAAAGCAGCACAAATTAAGCACAATATTAAATAAAAAAACTAATGAATTATTAAACAAACATCTCAGATTAGAACTGTACCGCTCCTTCTTGCCTTGCTGCCTCATAACGGTTACAAGCATAAAATCCACCTGTCCGCTCTCCATGCTCCGACCATGGACCAAGACACAGCCTTGGTTATATAGAACAAATACCATATGAGCCATATGAGATTGCAAGTACTATGAAGAGCATAAACAGAGGGATTATGATTACATACCAGCAAAACTCAAATTTGCATGGAGGTGTGCACGTAATGTGCATGCATCCCTGGTTTTTTTCAATGGGGCGCTTGCACTTAGGACAAGGCTTTGAATTAGCTAGAATCCTAAAATCATAACCAGCAGAAAGTTCAAATAGTTGACACAAGAGATAACTTGTAGTAAAAACATAAGAACTATAATTTTAAGATCCATCATGCAACCACATAAGTATTTGTCAAAAATCAAGTCAAAATATTGGAGTTTCAGAAAATCATCAATACATAAAGTAGTAAAAACCAACCTACTTTTTTAGTGCATGGCCCACAACCAAAAGGAGACATGAGATAGGACAAAGTTCTCAGAAGAAAGATCAAATGCAATTAAAGAAACCAAACTTAGAATAAGAGAAATGTCAGCATTAGTAATAAAAAAGGCGTGTTATTCCGACAATACCAGTTCATATTCTCAGACTCTGCACTGTTCTTGAGGATCCACTTTGAAACAGTTGCACAGTCTACCGGACGATGAGCTTCCTCAGTGCACTGCAAATTTTATTTCAAATGGTTTATGTCCTGCTGATCACAATAAAATGAAATGGCTGATCCAGTACTCACGTTCCAACAAAAGCCATATGAACAGTTGCAGTTCACATCATAGCTGCCACTGCCCATGACAAATTCTACGGCATATTCACACCCAGGAGCAGGGCACCATTTTGTCTGTTCCAAATAGGAATGAATTTAATGAAAATATGCTTAAAAATAGATAAATAAATTACAAAACTTAAGAATTGGCCAAATATGGCACTTGATCATTTCTGCGAAGTCATTCGCACTAATTACCAACTGACAGCACCATTTTGAAAATATAGTATGATTGCTATATTAACTGTAAGAACATCAAGGTTCAATTAATCAAAATATAGAGAGAAGTTCACTCCATTTTTAGGAAAAAGGAGATGCAAAGACAGGAGAATGGTTTGTTTACATGAAATATAAAATAAATCAAATAGCAGCCATACAGATTTTCATTTATTCATTTGTATTATGATCATCCTACCTTTCTATTATCTTCGATGTAAGATCTGCGAAGATATCGCCCATACTTTTCCCTATCCTCGTCGTCAGCTAGTGAGTTGATCATATCTTGACCAACAGCAGCTGTGCAGGACGGATCAGGACATCTCAACATCAAGCATCCCGGACCATCATTTATAGAAGTGCTAATGTAACCTGTCAATGTAATAGCAAAAATTTAATATGAACAGAGCTCAGTGCTTAAATTCTTTTGAGGTGCATTGCTTCCAAGAAACACTGGATAAATAGCAGCTGCCATTTTTTTATTTCAATATGTACTATGAAGAGAAAGTGGCGATTCCACACAAAATAGAATCCCAGGTTGATAGACACAAATTATTCAAGGTTAGATTGTCAAACCTCTCCAACATGCACCACAGAAAGGATGGCCACATGCAGCAGCACTCATTGACATACGAGGGCAATTTTCGAAGCAAATTCCACATATCAACTGTCAAGTGAACAAGACATATTGATATTAGTATTGAACAGCTCATGATAATCAAGTGTAAGTAAAGATGGGTAAAAACAATCGAAAACAGGCAAGAGAAAAAATGAGATACAAGATGCCAGATGCACATTCTGCTCACAACTCACAATGTCACAGGCAAAACTGAGTGTTAATACATGTGTACTGCAAAACCACAAAAGCATACTACCCTTTTTTTTCAAACAATCCTGACTCTCAGTCATGCATCTGCTAAGGAATCCAGCCAGCAACAAAAATAGAAGCCTGGATTAGAAAAAGAAAAACTAAGGAGCGACTATGGTTCACTTGTTTGAATTATGCTTTACATAAACTTTTCCCACCATCCACTACTCACTCTAAAAGAGGGGGGGGAACTGGCCAAGTAGAAAAGGTCGAGAACTTTTTGCATCTCAAATTGTTTGTACATCCCCCAAACTTTTAATGGTTTAACTAGTAAGGCGAAGGCATACTTCTCTGTCATTTGGCAATTCGATGCGCTTTTCCAGCAAACCAACAACCTTACGAACATGTTCTTCATCAGCAAACCATTCATCATGCACCTTACTGACACTCCTGCAGAGGGACAAATCAAATAAATGCCGTATCAATTCTGTGCTCTGCTTCCATATGGCAATAACAAATAAGGTAGCACATTTGGGCAAACCTATAGATTGCATAGTGAACTGCATTAATGAGCCAAAGTAGCATGAAATAGTATCCAGCAAATAAACATTGCATACCCCTCAATACAATAAATTTTGATGATTCACAACCATGTAAGTCTAATTCAGTTTGTTCATTACTAGCATGTCCAAATCACGTGAATAAAGAGGCGTGACATGGACAAGGATAAATTATCAGGTATGAAAATCAAAGACATAATGAACTTGATAAAGATACAACACCAAAAAATTGAGAGCAAATTTTAGGAGTGTGACGCAGCAATATGAAGGCAGTAATGGCTATTACCAGTTATAGTTGCGAAGAAGAACACATGCTTCTGACTTTGAAATTGAAAGAACAGTTGAAACCCTATTTATATCATCCTCTTGGTGCTGTTGTATATCAGCTTCACTTAATATACTGTAATTTTGCTGGTGCATAAAAAGTTCATATAAGTCAAAACCACACATAACTGAATAACACTAGATCATTGGTTCATATAATGTCAAAACAATTAAATTTCAAAGATTGGCACAAAAAATAATCAAACAGCACCTTCTTTTGCAGCAAATTTTGATTTGTAAACAAGCCAAAAGGGCACTACTCCCATTAAAATCTAGCACATTAATTGGAAATAGATCACTGCTAATTTGCTACTGATCTTTCCAAACATTATATCAAAAGCGCACATCTACGATTTCCCTGGATGTAGCTTGTCATACTCCAAGCTTCTTTCTGGAATAAGAGAACTTCTATGAGAAGACCTAAAAGCTGTTAGAAAGTAGTCTGGCTTTAGGAACAATTAATCTTTTTGGTAGTTTTCATGCTTTGAAAGTTTGAAGCATAAAAACGATACACTTCAGGAATCAATAGCAACTTCCCCACAAAACATCCCTTATACCTGAACAGAATAACCTGGTCAGCAGTGGGCACTGAGCAGGATATAGTGGGACCAGCCACATAAGACATAACCTCAATGTACAGTACACCAAAAGGCAAAATTGTTGGGAGCATAGGGTGCTACAACCCGTCACTTGTCTATGTTCAAAGGCAGAGTAAAGTCAGCTGGGTGCCATCAACTTTGGGCAAGGGTGGTTGGCTGGACAATGGAGAGAACTCATTGCTGGATGGAGACCTCAACCTCGACACCAAGTTTATTTGGTAGGCTTAGATGGTGACAAGCAAGCAAGAGGTCAGTGGTGTTACTGGTGTACTTGTGCGGATGAAACAAGGAAAAGAAACAAGCGGGAACCACAAAAGCTAAGTTAGGAGCATACCAACAAAAAAAAACTGTTATCCACAAGCAATAAATAATAACCACAGTCTTTTCAAAACGGTATCAAGCACCCATGCAATAATAAATATCTTATCTAGAAACAAATCCAATCGTCTACAACCAGTTAACGTAGCACTTTGTACATAATTAATTGAAGGGTAAGTCACAGAGAACATTATGCACAATTCCTATATAAACAGAATAGAAACTAAGTATCACCGCCATATGGCTGATCGGCAATTAATAGCAATTCGTACTTCATGAAGGCAAGTTAAAAAGTTAAAACCTGCATTTCGAACTGAGGATGGGATTTTGGAGTTAGCTCACCCTCGCGAGATCACAACCCTTTGCAGAAATGGCTGATGTTTCAGTATGCTAAGGATATAGATATATTCACAATTCATATACAGTTATGTAATAGCCCATTTCTTATAGACTATATCTCTATCCCATGAAATTCTAGATTTGTCATGGCATGCTTGTAATAAATTGCCATAACCAGACCAAATATCGTTAATCCCAATGTGTACAGAACTACAGACTGAACTATTACATCCCCTATCCCAGCTTACTGCCTCCACACCAAATGATGCTGTGTGTGAATATACAGAAAAAGAAAGGAAAACATTCAGAGAAGCAGGAAGGAGCTCTAGTCATGAAGTTCATCATCTCAATTGTTCAGCCATCACAAATTTTCTTCAGAATGGAAGGAGCTCTAGTCAACTATGGTTTTTTTGGTACATACAGAACATGATTAATTTTTACTGCCATGTTATTAATGGCTACATACGTGAATGGGTCTGACCATGAACATATTGTAAGTTTCTTCCTTTGGTTGTTCTGCCCTCATTCAGCGCATCTGCCAGTGCGCAGTGGATAAACAAAAATCTACGCGTTACATCTCCCCACACCTCACCCTCCCAAACACACCCACAAAATTCGCATCATGATTTGTAAAATCCACTAATCTTGTAATTTAGTTTACATTTGTCCTATGGAACAAGAATTAGCTGCTGATGATGAAGTATAAGACGTCTAGTGCCCAACATTTATTTATTTGTCAACACGGTTGCCCACTCCACCAAAAATCCCGGATCCCCACACTTCCTATAAAAATAAATGTATAAATGTTTCAGGGAGGCCCTAGCTAGCATCGACACATTGATTAGGGATGACAGCCAATGCAATACCATTCTCCCGGGCTACATCAAAGTCCACTAAACAACGAAGCCTATACGTGCACCATGGCAGCAACATCTCATCGATTACCTAGATTCACGATCCTGCAATTTCCGGGCATTCCTACACCGTGACAGATCAAACCGCGAGCTACGCCCCCACCCCCGGCCATTCCAAGCACTCCTCGCCCACGGGCGCGCGAACGGGGGATCACCTGCTGCCGGTGCGAGAGAAGCTCCGCGGAATCGTCGGAGTCGTGGTCGGCGAAGTCGTAGTCGGCGTCGCCGTCGTCGCTTCCGCCGAGCCCGGCCTCCCCGCCGCTGTAGAAGTCGTCGTCGGCGGAGTCGTTCGCGTCGAGCATGTCGTCCTCGGAGTCCATCGCCGCCTCTCCGCCTCCGCCGCCGCCGACGCCGCCCCCGCTCGCCGCGCGCCGGAGCCCCAGGAGCAGCGCGGATCGGGCGGATCGGAGCGGCGCCCACCACGAGGAGGAAGCAATCGAGCCCGGGTGGCGAGGCGCCCGAGCGGATTCGGGGCGGAGGGCGAGGCGAGAGGAGGGTGGGGTGGGATGCGAGGAGAGAAAAGGAGAAAGGAGTAGGGGCAAATGGGGAGGATGGATTAGTAGGTCGGGCTGCACAGGCAGCTACGAACGCGAGCTTTTTCTCTCCTTTTTCCTTGGTCTCTTGCACTTTTTTTTTTCTCGTCTCTTTGTAATAGCATAATGTTTTTATGTGTTTTCCTTACCGCTTTTCTTACTTGTTTGTAGCTGCCTTTGCTTTTCTGGAACCGTTGGTTTCCTACTAGCTTCGCGTTCACGTTAGTCGGTTAGCCTAAGCTTCAGGTTCAAAAGCGCTGTTTACACGATTTTAGCGAGGGGTCCTCTAAAAGGTTACAAGTCGGATCCAAATAAACTTGATAAACAGTATACGAGATGTGCTATTATAGTGATAACGTAATAATGTCTTGTAACTAATGCAAAACGTGTGTGAATTATCGTAAGGATTATCGGACGGCAGTAACACAAAATAGTTAGTACATAGTTAGTTATGAAAGGTGTCTTATTGTAGTAAACCTAGTAATTTTTCTATGTCCCAACAAAATATGTACAGATGGTCATAGGTATTATTGGGCACTAATAACACCAGACGCATGCAATGTCATGTATTTAGAGTGAGCACGAGCAGTTGCATAAGGTTATCAAGCCTTAGGTACACCAATAATCATATATGTGCTTAACAAAATGAAACCACTTCTATTGCTATAACTTGCACCGATACATAAATATGCATCGGTACTTATGCATAAAGGTGTATGTATTGATAAAATATTTAGTATTTATGTAGATAGAAATAGATGCTTGTCTTAAAAATTAGACTTTTGTATATGTGTTTGATGGTAGTTATGTTATCTCTAAGAGCGTCTCTAATAGCATATTTATTTATGGCTCTCTATTTGTTCATTTGGCCAACTTGACAAAAAATTAGAGAGTCAAATTTGCATTTCACTCCAATAACCTATCCATTACACTATCCAACCTGACATTGGGTCCCATATATCTGTCTATTTACTTCTTCTTCCTCCCTTCCTCTAGATTTTTCCCCTCCCTAATATCCTCTCTCCAGTCTCCAAGCTCAAGCTCACGCTCGACGGCACCAGGGGTGGATCTCACGGCGGTGGCATGGTGGAGCTCGTACGCGATGATGCCGGGGATGGAGTTCCTATGCGATGACGCCAGGAATGAGCTCGAGTGGCCTCATCCCAACCGCCACCTTCACCGATGTCACGCCCAGAAATTCACTAGAATTTCGAAAGCTAATTTGTGCAACAAATCCTCATCCAGGAATCAGCCAAGGTACACAAATCGACAATTTGATAAACATAACTAAAAACGATAAACGATATATACTTACAACAGAGTCACTTAGTTCTCACACCAAAGAAAACAGCAGCGGAACGATATATATATATATGGAAATCAAAGGATATTTGGGGAGGATTAGAGAATGGAGGAATATTTCGGGGATCAGAAAATGGAGGATATTAGAATATTGAAACTTATTTCACAGAGGTCGAGTGATTGGAATATTCGAGGCATAATTGAACTTCCCAAAATATATGGATATTTTTGAGATGTGGAAAATTAGAGTATTTTTTTGGGAACTGGAAAAATGGAATGTTCCGAGTATTGTAAATATTTCGGAATTGAGGAATTGACAAGAGTGTTATATTGGGACTGAAATTTGAAGAAATCTCAGATGATTGGAGATTTGGATTTGTACAGAAAAAGGGTTTCAAAAAATACTAAACTCGGGAACTTCGGATTTGAGATTCCGAGGAGACTTTGGGGTTCTCGGAGTGACACGAAACCCTAGAAGAAAAAGGGAGTCAAAGTTCATAATGAACGGGGAGACTTCAAAGGACTGAATCAGGAACGACCCGAACAGGGGGAAAGAAAGGAATTTATTTTATATTTATTTAATTACTAAAATGATCTTTGTCCCATTAAAACTAATTCTGGAGCTCCAAAAATTCCGAGAAAATTTCAGAGGTTTTATTAAATCATGGGAAATTTACCAGAGGTAAAAACAACCATGAAACACGAAGAATTTATTATTGTAAATACTCAAACGCTTAAAATATTCCGACAAAACCCCTAGGAATATAAAAGCGTCCAAGAATTTATTTAAAATTTTCAACTTGGGATTTTTAATATTGAAAATTTCAAATTTTTATTCAAACACTTTTCTCGAACAAAAATTTTCTAATGTATTCTTGTATTTTCATTTACCCAAAAATAATTTTTAATTAAAACGATTTTCAGGGTGTGACAACCGAGCCACACGAGGGGAATGGAGCAGCAAGATCCGGCGGACAGGGGTGGCGATAGCCTGGAGCTGGCGACGGGACGGGGGCTCTGACGGCCAAGGACAGTGCTGGCGATGGGGGCGGCTGAGGATGGGGGCTCCGACAGCACCAACAACGAGGGCGGCCGAGGATGCGGGCTCCGACGGCTTCCAACGGCGCTAGCAAAGGGACGGCCTTGATGCCTCGCTCGCTCTGCCCTGTCTCGCGTCGATCTGGTAGTGGAAAGAGAGAAAAGTCCTAGCCAACTAGTGGGGCTCATGGTTGGCCAGCGAATTTGGCTAGCCAACTTTGGCCAACCATGGAACTGATTTGGCCAGCATCCGGTTGGAAAGTCTGTTGGAGGCTTAATTTTTCTGAGAATGGCCAAATTTTGGCTTGGAGAGCCATTTGGAGACTCTCTTGGAGTTGCTCTAATAAGCAACTTGTTGCGAAACATTCTGTCATTTGAAACAGCTTTTGGCTTCTTCCTCGTTTTTTATTAGCATGCTTCCTAAAATGTAAAATGGTGTATTTTTTGCAAAATTTTTCTATATGAAAGTATCTCTGAACACCAAATAGATATATTTTTAAGTTTGTAATAGTTAATACTTAATTAATCATATGCTAATGATATTTTTCGTTTTGCGTGTGGCTTATAAGCCACACACATAAGCTGATACAAACGGCACAGTTCTCTTATGCTTCTAACTTCAGCTTTTTTGCGGCACGCAAAATAAGAAAGATCATTATCGAATGATTAATTAAGTATTATCTATTATAAACTTAAAAAATGGATGTATTTGCTTTTTTAAAGAAATTTCTAAATTTCTTTGCAAAAACATCTCATTTTATGTTTTAGAAAGTGTGCTCACGGAAAATGGGATAATAAGTTTAAACCATAAGCTCTTTCAAACACCATCTTACACTACATATGCTTAAGTAGAACAAAATTATATCTCACTCATCGTGTAATATGTCGATCCCTCTAGTATCCCTACATGCTACTGGACTTCTAAGTTCTGTCTTGCAATTGGTTATTGATTTTCTCTTCGTCGAACTTGTCTTATGTTTGAGCCTTGGAGGATCCTCAAACCTTGTTCGCATGGGCCTCACCCCTGGCCCACCGATGAGACCTATCTAAACAAAGCCTTATGAAATTACATTAACTTCTTAGCTTGATCGTTATGTGTCTTATCTAATAAGGAAGTTTTGGTGAATGAGTTATCCTTATGTAAGTGCTGAAGACTTTCAGTATATTGAGGTCACCCTAGCTGACGAGGTCGAAGTTGTTTTCTTTGCTATACAATGGACTTGTTAGCTTTTATCGGGCTTGTGGTCTCCGCGGATGGGCTCATATGGTCGTCAATCTTATAAAATGATGTGGGCAACCAGTTTGCCAGAGACTACCGACATAGAGACAGCTTGAAGGAATAACTAGAACAACACACGAGTTTAGAGATTACTAACAAGTATTGAATAGACTAGTTACATATGTTTAGTGACTACTGGATATGATATAAGTGCTGAGGCGCTATTTTCTAGTGTTTGGAACACTAAAGACAAGTTGATTGTTGAAGAGTATTCGCCAGTGGTTTGGGCCCATTTAGCAAAGAGATTTTACGTTTTGCCGTTAACAAGCGATTGGTTCTAAAATCTGCTAGAACTCGAGTTCTACGAAATATCATTGTATAAGTTTTTTTTTCTTTTTTTTCCACCGCTGTTTAGTTTTCATCCATAGACCTCCGTTAAGTTTCTAAAAGACTATTGTGCCCTTAGAATTTGGTAAATGCTATCATACTAAATGGCCAAACTACCTTTAAGATATCATAAATAATTAAATGGCAAAAATATCTGTAGGATTGAAAGACAAGAATTAAGCTTACCAGAAGAAGATGAATGGTAGGAACACCAAAAATCAAAATTTTTTATGGAATAAAAGAAACCCTCAAATTTGGATGGAGTGCACCGGTCAAACCGTCTTTGTTGTGCCGGTCTGACCGCCGCGTCGCCGCCGCGCTCTTATCGGATGAACCATCGGAATTCAGAAGGATACACATTGAATATGCTCTTCAAAGTAGATCAACTTTATTGCATTAAGATGTATTTACAAAGTATACATAAAGCACTAATCTCTCTTAAAACTAAACCCATGAGAATAATTTTATAATATCTGCATATTTTCATATGCAAATCACGCAGAATGGTCATTATGGGCAAAATGGTCTTAACGAGAATACGAGGTAAAAGGAAGCCTCGAGAGAAACATAACGGTTATTGTTCGGTCCATCTCAATATTGGTTGTACGTATTAGATGGACCCAGATCATCTGACGTAGAGTGATTTACGTAAGAGAGACGTCCAACCCCGTTGCGCCGTTCGTTCAGCATCGGACGCACGGAACCGGGTGCCCAGATAACCGAGTGAAGCGGACAGCCTCGCTTTCTACCCACGCCAAAAAAATCGGCCCACGAGCGGATAAGCCAGAGGAATCATCGATGCTGCCATGACTACTGCTCCTGCTCCTCGTCGCTGCCGCGCTCGCAGTTGCACCACCGTCCGAGGCTCCAATGGTGGCATTCAGCTGCGGTCAGCCAACACCATGGCCCAAGAACGGCGGCCTGCATATCACCCGACGGTCGCAACCTCAACCTCTTCAGCCGCCAGCTCTCTGACGACGCAGTCTACGACATCGAATCGACCGACGACACTTCTTACTACTTCAACTCGATCTCCTGCCGCACTATGATGTTCCCCGTCAGCATCTTGCCACCCGATTGGCTTGCCGACGGTGCCGTATACCTTGACTGCGAGACCGTCGATGGCTTCAACTGCCACGTATAGACCAAGGTTGACTTCATGTGGCACTACGAGATGTCGTCACCCACCGCCCGGTCTGCTTCAACACTTCCTTTTGACGCATCAACTGGCAACACTTTATGTGCCAAGATGCTAAATTGATGATTGATATAGTCTTGCTTAGCAATTTGCACTGATGCAATGTATAATTTAAGATAATTCCTTGATGCATCATTGGATCATTGTGTGAAGTCTCTGATATTCTTGTAAAGGGAAAGCACTCAAATTTCTGCAGTGATGGCGCCACATTGTGCTTTCCTACTGAAGAAATGCAGGGTAATTTTCTTTACTGGTTCAGTAACTTAATGCAGCTCTGCCATGGTTTGTGTGCTTCGATTTGTTTCACAGGGATGCAGCAGCATGTGACAAGCTTTGAGGTGGGTGGTGTTCTACTCCAAGTGGCAGCGGCTCACTGCTTCACTGACGAAGACACCGCGTGGAACTGCTTAGGTCACGGTGTCCGCGCCGTAGAAGGGCGGCCGTTGCTGCCAAATACCACCCCTGTGGTCTCAGACGGTAATGCGATTGCGAGCACGGCGGCGGCGAGGAGCAGGAGCAGTAGCGGCGGTGTCATCGGTGATTTTTTTGGCTTATCCGTTTGTGGGCCGATTTTTGTTGGCCAGGTTCTCTGTGCTCTGTTGGCTCCATCCGATGCCGAATTAACGGAGCAGTGGTGCTGGACGTCCCTCTAATGTAGATTTTTTGACTTAATCATTATCACCTCTTTATTACTTGGCTAGTTCAGTAAAGTTATGAACCACCGAATTAAGTATAGACTATGAAAAGGGATCCGTCCATAGAGCGAACTGACCTGGGTCTCAACTCAACCCTATATGACCTAGTTCATGAACATATATATTACATGTCCAAGGCGCAAAGGTAAAATCTACATTGATAAACTATAACTAAGTAAAGCGCTTTAATTCTTTGAAGAGAACCGTGCTTGATGTTTGGCCGTAGGAATGTGACACCATAGCCGCAATCAGAATGGCCGAGTTAGATTGCACCGTGATATGGGTCATTCCCATAAGTGCAACAACGTTTAGTGAAGCCAAGCAAGCTGTAGTTTCTGCACCAACTGCATCATGTACTGATTGTAGCCTCTCTGCACCAGCCACCAGTTCATGTCCATTGTGATCACGTAGCCCAAAACCCCACGGACCTGACTTGCATGTCTCAAGGAAGGCCCCATCAACATTAAGCTTCATATCACCAGTGGGAGGAGGACTCCATTGTCTCACAATCTTGACTGGTTTAGATTTATTTCCTTCTACCAGAGTCACTGTCTCCATGGCCATAGTTCTCACTCTATAAACAACCTCATCAGGTGTCTGTGATGGTTCTCCTACGTTGATTTTGTTGCGCACCCCCCACTAGTTTTATGATGGTTTCCATCTTGCTCTTTGTATTAATTGTGAGGATATGTTTTAAGACTTCTATTGCAGAACCAAGAAGGATCAGCTCCAACCGGGTATGCTCCAAATCCATGGCTCTCCAACATTTCTTAACAAATTTGCACTTGAGAAAACAGTGGCCCCCATCTTCGTCAAGTCGTTTACACAGTAGGCAATATGTATCCAATTCCACTCCCCTCCTTTTTATGTTCATGTGTAAGGGCAGACTATTATGGGCCAAACTCCCCTCTAACGTAGATTGTTCTACGTCAGACGATCTGGTTCCGTATTAGATCGGGGCAAGATATAACCATTCCTGATGATCTTGAATTTTGATGTGCTAAACAGTAATACTAGATGATCCAAGAGTCTCTTAAAAACATAACCTCTAAAGAACTGCGTCGCTGACTAGCAGGGCCTCCTATCGGCGTGACCTGGTGACCACAATAAACCAACGAGGAGGCACGTGGCACGGTGATCCCGGCCTTGCTACCGTCAAAGAACATGAGCTCATGGCAGGAGTCAAGGAGGTTGTGCTCATGTGCAGCTCTTCATCGCCGGTGCCTCTTACTATCTCTCTCCCACTCAATATATCAAGAAGAGCGCACGGTGAGGACGCAAAAATTCAGGCACGGTCAGGGCCGAGAGCCCCAGATCTTTGCCTGCCTTGAAGCTAACTGGCGTTGCACTGTGGACTTCGACAACTTAGCAGGCAAGCTAATTAATACTCAATTAATCATGTGCTAATGGTTTATTTCGTTTTGCATGTCATCGCATCAAAAACTAATTTGAAGGAAGCCTTAGGGTGTGTTCGAGATTACGTATTGAGCTGATATTTTCAGCTCACGCAAAAAGGAACAAGCTATTAGTATATAATTAATTAAGTTTTAATTGTTACAAATTTGAAAAATAGATTTATTTAATTTATTAAAGTAACTTTTAGATAGAAATTTTTTTAAAAAATATACCGTACTCATGAAATCCCACACTGCCGAACGGTACCTGCTCGCAAAACAGTAAGAAAAAAATTCAGCTAAGCAAGTTCTGAAAACGTGTTCAGACTTCAGAGAAGCTGCAAGCTAGAAGGCTCATGAACAGAAGAACCGAAACAAGCATTACTCTCGGATCATTTCAACGCCATCAGGTAGGCACAGTCTCACGTAGTCACGTAACATTTCTCCGGAGCAGGTGCTTTTAGAAAAGAAAAACTGAATTGTTCCTTCATGCCTCGGCCAGATTGAATTGTTCCGGTTGGATTCATGCAATCATGCCTCCCGCTCCAAAGTTTACATTCCCGACGGAAGATTAAATCCTAATACCTGGCGGTATGATCGGTTTTCGTGAAAATCGATAAATTTTGGTTAAAATTGGATGAATTTAAAAATCAAAATGTGTATTCAAACGTTCGGGTCTTATCGATTTTTCAAGGGAAATTAACTGGTTTTATCGATTTTTCAGCTGAAATCCCGATGGGAACAACATTGTACAGGATGATTGAAATTTCACTAGATTTTACTAGAAAATTGATCGGTTTGATCGAGAAACCGGTGATTTTTTTACTAAAAATTAAAAAATAATTGAGAAATCTTAAAAAATTGTGAAAAAATAGCAATGGGCGAGCAAAAGTTTGTAAAAAATTGTATAAATATGTAAGAAATATGAGTAACCTATTAAAAAAATTTGTCATACAATCTTTCCTATAATTTTGATAATCTTATAACATGCACATAGTATATTCATGATTTATCATTCATAATTTAATATGAATCACTAATCATATCATAAATATATAACACCCATTAATATTTAAACCACATAATCCACAACTAAGTCCATCACTGTAATAATAAAGTCCATTATATAATTCAAAGTTCAGTACATAAAGTTTAAAAGTTTACAAGTCTAATACATTAGTTCAATAGTTTTCTCTTTAAATATATTTTTTCCGTTCTTTCATCTTTTATAATCCAAAAACAACACAAATATTAAATATTTTTTAAAATTATTTTACACCATTAAGTTCTACAAATCTCATAGTATTTATAGGATTTTTTATTTGTCCTCAATTCAAATTTGAGTTTAGTGAATTACTTCGAATTTTTTGTCGAAAACATATATTTTGAATTTTTCGTTGAAAACATATATTGTTCCGCGTCGGAAAATTCAAAATCCGCGAAAACCAGACTGGTTTCCACCAGAAATGTAAACCCTGTTCCACTCTCCCAGCAAGAGCAAATACAAGGGCTCGGGCATTTTATGAATAACTGCAACACGAAGAATCAGTAAACGTGCTGCATCATCTGTCAACACTTCATGATGATCAGAACATGTCAACAACTTGATAAATGATAAGCTTCCATTAACTAGTAACTCATTACTCAAAGAATGTGTTGTATTGCATAGATTTCGAGGGCCTAATCCCGAGCATTTCAGAACAAATAACAAATCCTAGCTCCACAAACGTGACGGAAACGGATGCGTATCGTCTGCCGTTCGCTGTTTCTACGGCACCGTGCCGTTGGCCAATCTTCACCACTGGTTTGAAATGGACGGGTAAGATAAGAATAGCGCATAAATCCCTCTTCTCCATGAAGATTTCTACCACATAAGCTAACTGCAAAACCATGTTTTTCACTTCTACCTGCTTCACTTGGCCATTTTGTTTCTTTTACTCATTGACGGAAAGGTTTTCGTGCATACATTATACACAATAACTAATAAATCTCATCAAAAATTTTTTTAAAAAATATACATTTAGTATTACACAAATATATAAAGTCTCATCTTTAAATTCATTCTATTTTAAGCATAACAAAATAAATAAATCTGATAATTTTAAGAGTACAAATCTGTCAAAATTTTATCTTTTTTCTTATTCTCTATGCATAATAAATTTAAATATAAAACTTTATACATAGGTGTAGTATTATTGAATTGTATAAGTTTTTCTAGAATTTTTAGTGGTATTTGTTAGTTAGTATGTACATTATGTTTACGGAAAAAGCTATGTGTATAGAAAACATTCCCTCGATGGCAACGTTTAATGGTGACGTCTCTTTTTCCTTTCATTCAATCGGGAGGTAAAAAGGGAACAAAGGACTCCACATATGTAATCAGACTCTGATATAAAAGTTATAAGAAGATTCATATTGAGAATAGCTTTGATCATCTAAATTCTTGTTCTAAATTTCGTTAGTAATAGATCCATCTCTCGGTAACTAGAAAGAATTTCCTTTGTATAAACTTAGGAGAGGATGGGTCAGAAGGAGAAGAAAGAAGAGGCATCGATCCTTCAGCATGTGGGTTCGTACATCGGCCATGCAAAGTAATGGCTGTGATTGGCCAACGGCACGGTGCCGTAGAAACAGCGGAAGATGAAACGCATCCGACGGAAACGGCAGTGTAGGTGATGAATTTCGTGGCCTCTGCCGTGGCCCTCGAGCTTGACGCTGCTCGGCTGCTGGGCGCTACAAACTCTGCTCGCGGCCATGGCGTCCTTCGGTGGAAGAATGCCCCGTGACGCTGCGAGATGGCAACTTGGCAAGGTGAAGGCATGTGGAGAATTTTTATTGTTACTAATTTAATTTTTTTTAATTTACAAAACTAATTTTTGATTTGAATCATTTACAAAACTAACCTCTTGCCGCCCTGGGCCACAGCGGTATTTAAAAACCGCCGTGGCCCAGGGCGGCGAATGGCATCTCCGTCACCCGGGGCTAACGGCGCCGGCGGCCGTTAGCCGCGGGGAGGCCACGTGGATTCGCCGTCCTGGGGGACGGCGGCGAATGCCCCTAGGGGGCCGAATGTAAAATTGCATTTGCCGCCCTGGGGGACGGCGGTTTTTAGCATAGTAAACGGACGGTCCGCACAAGGATCGGACCGTCCGAATCCAGGGGGCCGCCTGCAAAAAATTTTTTTTCTTTTTTTTTTGATATTTTTTTCTCAACTAGCAACACGAGAATAGCAAAATCTCGTGAAGGTGCAGCTTAAACCGATGTAAGATGTGGCCTGTAGAAAATTACGAGTGTGCTTTAAAAACCGTGCTGAAACTTCGGACCTCAAAAACTCAATCTTCCCGGCCGAATTTCGTAAAATTTTTTTGGACAAACCCGACAAAGTGGGGGGGAAGCGGATGTAAACTTTTCTGTAGATGTCCGTAGAGTACTTATTTGCCCGATTCCGAGACCGTATGCGAAAGTTATGACTGTTTTAAGGTAGTTAGCGCGCGTTACAACAATTTGCCGTGGATTCGGACCGTCCGATCGCTGTGCGGACGGTCCTATGCATTCGCCGCCCTGGGGGACGGCGGCGAATGCCCCCAGGGCGGCGAATGCAATTTTGCATTCGCCGCCCTGGGGGCATTCGCCGCCGTCCCCCAGGGCGGCGAATCCACGTGGCCTCCCTGGGGCTAACGGCCGCCGGCGCCGTTAGCCCCGGGTGACGGAGATGCCATTCGCCGCCCTGGGCCACGGCGGTTTTTAAATCCCGCCGTGGCCCAGGGCGGCAAGAGGGTAGTTTTGCAAATGATCCAAATCGAAAATTAGTTTTGTAAATTAAAAAAAAAATTAAATTAGTAACAGTAAAAATTCGGCATGTGGAGGTTCCTGGACACGACCGCCCGGCTATTTCGCTGTGCCTCGAAGCTGACCGGGCCGGAGCTCCAGGCTTGGGCCTGACGAGCACAAGTCCCATTGACGGGCTGTGCACCGGGTGTTCAGCCGGCCGGATTCTCGGCTGCTACCTCCCAGGCCCAGCCACCACTCACCAGTGGAATTTTTTTTATTTTTATATTTTTTTAATAAAATATTTACAAAACTATATTTTTATTTTAAAAATTTAAAAAATATATTCCCAACGCCCTCTGGAAGGGTGTTTTTTATCACCCTCCCAGAGGGCGATTTGATGACGTAGCTGACGGCCGGCACTTTTGCAGGCGGCTCCTGGCGGTAAGAGGGCCGCCTGCAAAATGGCCGGCCCCTTGCCGCCCTCTGGGAGGGCGATTTTTAGCGAGCCCAGTATAAAACACTCTCTCAGACTCAAAAAATATCATAAAATTCACAGAAATTACAGAAAAAAGAAGAGAGAGCTGAGAGCGAGGCTGAACGAAAGCAGCGAAGCTCTGTCGGTTTGCTGATTCGTCTGCAAGTAAAATCTACTATTCCTTTGTAATTTCTATTTCTATGTAAAAATTGATGTAGTATTGTACTGGTTACGTGTATAGTACTATATGAAAATAAGTTGTTACTCGTAGATCTGTAGGTTTTGAGTCAATTTGTTAGATGACTTAATTTGTGTAGAGATGGTAGTTATAAAATCTCGATTACACAGTTTTAGATGTGAGGAGAATGTTGGTATCTAGTTTAACCGTATTTTTTCATCAACAGATATGTCAAATAAAGTGATATTTCAGTTATTTCACGAGCAAGGGAATGTTAGGTATGTTCCACAAGGTGTAGATCTGTCGGAGTTTAGTTCAACAGCTAAAGGCATTGATAGGCTAGCTGAGAGAAGTTTTGGATCAGTGTACAACTGGCTGATGCGAGGCTTTCGACTGGACTCCCAAATCAATGCAATAAACTTGTATGTTGTAGTCAGTCGTACAGTTGAAGGTTTTTTTGGGAACTGATGCCGGTGGATTGCACTGGCACTTAGAGATGGTACGTGGAGAATGCATTCCAACGTGGTTGGCCACTGGGCATACTTGTATCGGTGTATGAGAAGGATAACACCGCTGCTGCAATGCCCATGCAAGATAATAAGCGTCCAAGTACGGCGGGAGGTGATGCCGAAACAATGAAAGAAAATAAAGGAGGGAATGAAGAAGATAGACAGCCAACAGGTGTGGTAGATGAGGGAGAACTGATCGACACCATCGTCGAAGAAATAGATAGGGAAGATTCTAAAAATGAGTATGCAGAGCATGATGATTCGTCTGATGAGGACAACATGATGTGCAGAATGAAGCAACGAGGACTTCTCTGGCCTTGTTATTTTCAAGTGGCATCATGTGCCATAGGAGTATAAGTAGAATGAGGTCATCTAGGGGGCTAAGTATGTATATGTAAAGGATTTAAAGGAGACAGTAAAATAATGGGCGATGTCACTTTAGAGGGAGTTCTCGGTCGTGAAGTCAAGCAAATCAGTATATGAAGTGAAGTGCATGAATGATGGGTGTGTATAGGGATGAAACTGAACGGGATAGATCCCGTACCGACCGTTTTCGTTTTCTATATTATGATACCGTTTTCGACCGTTTTCGAATTTGGCAAAACATAAAAAATTGTCATTTTCAATTGGTTTCACAATCATTTTCAACCATTTTTTGTCCTCATTATTTACTAAAATATAGAAAAATCCCGTACCGACCGTTTTCGTTTTCTATATTGTAATACCGTTTTCGACCGTTTCCGACCGTTTTCATCCCTAGGTGTGTATGGTGGGTGCACGCATTCAAGGGTAAATGAAAAGATTATTGGCAAGTTTCAATCGTGACAGAGCATTCATGTTACTTACCCGGTGTTGAAAATATCATAGAAACATGACATTTGTATTTGTTGCAACAGAGATGTACTCCCATATTATGAACAACCAGGGGTACGAACCAAGGTCAATTGTTAAACATATTGAAGAGAAATTTAAATACATAATTAGCTATGCTAAGGCTTGGAGGGTAAAACAGAAGGCTGTAGAGATGAGATTTGGCACGTTTGAAGCATCTTATGATAATTTGCCTCGTCTGTTAGCCTGTATTCTTCAGAGGAATCCAAAGACCTGCTACGACCTCAAAGCCTTTCCATCAATTGACCTTGATAATAAAAGTATGTTGCAATGAGTATTCTTTTCATTAGGTGCTTGCATTCAGGCATTTGTGCATTGTCGTCCCATCCTCTGCATCGATGGGATATTTCTGACGGGAAAGTACAGAGGACAGATATTAACAGTAATTGGAGTTGATGAGAATAACCAAGTTCCACCGGTGGCTTTTGATTTTATTGAGAGTGAGAACACTGATAGTTGGTATTGGTTCCTAGAAAGGGTTAAGTCTGCAGTTGTACGGATGAGGTCAGACGTATGCCTCACACATAATTGTCACGCCGGCTTGCTATGGGTAATCGAGGAATTGAAGGATGGATGTGCTGAGAAGGGAAACCCACCAAGGTGGTCTGATATCCAAAGTAGATGGTGCATGCGTCATATGGGTGCTAATTTCTATAGGCAATTTAAGAATAAGCGCCTTATGAATCTTTTCAAGAGGCTGTGCATCTAGAATTAAGAGAAGAAGTTCAATGAGCTTTGAAGGAGATAGGATGAGCTGACCATTAAACAAACAGATGAGTAGTTCAGGAGGGCTACCCTTATAGGGGATGAGGCTCCACAAGTTCTTGGACCTCTATCAAGTGATGGACATCGTATAAGAAGAAGGTCGGTATTCTTGGTTAGAAAATTTTCGAAGTAGATTGAGAATGAGGCAAAGGAGAAATGGACATTGTTGTATGACAAAGATGGTTCTCGATTTGTCATAATGACCACAAATTTAGAAGAGCTTTATAACTGGGTGATACGTGGTGTTCGAGGGCTCCTACTTGTTGACATAGTTGAATTTATTTTGCAAGGCACATGCAAGTACTTCAGAGATCGGTTCAGAGAAGCCGGCCCCTCAATGGCGATAATAACTTTTTCTTTGGTACACTACTGACTAAGTACCTGTAAGGTAAAAGTAATAAGGCCCGAAGACATCGAGCTATATCTCAAGGTACACAAGAACACAGATTTGAAGTATTGTGTGTCGACAAGGGCATGCATGGAATCTACCACAAAAGAGTTGTACAGGAGTACGTGCTGAAGGAAGACGGGACCTGCAAGTGCTCGTGCCGAAAGCCTACCTTGCTCCACAAGCCATGTTCTTATGTTATTGCCGCGAACGGTGAGTGCGGAATAGAAGCACATTATTTTGTGTCACCTTATTTTAGAAAAGAAACAATCTACAATACCTGGAGTGGAGAGATATACAGTTTCGGTATTGCGGAGACATTTACTACGGAGCATCCTCAAACTATCTACATTTCTGACCCAACAAAATTGAGAGATAAAACAGGTCGCTGCAAGACAAGACACATCCGTAACGACATGGATGAGTCAGAAGTCGGTGGAAGACATAAACGTTGTTCAAAGTGCGACTAAACAGGCCATACATATAAGAAATGTTTAAAAGATGCAATCGGTCTAAGTGCGGCAGAAGCTAGACCGTCGGGTTCAGGCGCTGATGGTAGTCATCCTACGGGTGAAGGCACAACTTCAAGACGACCCCGTCCTAGGTGTGGCTGCTGCAGTTCACCGTAAGTCACGGATTCCTTCGATTCACAATCATCCGATCTGTAAAACAACAGTGGTGCTGACTACAATCTTACTTTACCACTTGATCAGCTAGACCCAGATGCTGACCAATACTCGATGCAGCGGAGCTTGGAGGCGTACCTACTGTGGCTGTTCGGGTGGGTGATGTTCACCAGCACGACGGGGCACACGGTGGACAATGGACTGATCCACTACGCTCGTGCGATCGCCGATAGCAAGGACGGCTGTGTACTGCAGTGGAGCTGGGGAACTGCTGTGCTAGCGGTGACGTACTGTGCTCTTTGTGACACGTGCACAAAGACCGATGCAAGTGCGATTCTCGCCGGTTGCCCTCTCTTTCTGCAGCTATGGGCGGCCGAGCGCTTGCGATAGGTCGCCCTCTAATTCAGCACTCTTCCTACAAGGACGGCCTTGGAGGCTTGTACAGGCAATCGGCCGAGGACCGTCCCACTATGGGGACGGTATGGTGTCGCCATGAGGTACGTTACGTGAACTGAGTTAGATGACAATGAAGAAAAACATGTAAAGGCCGATCCGGATAATGATAACGGGAAGAGTCTAACTCTCAAAGCTTCTACAGCCGATGCTTCTCCGCACTGCGCCAGGAATCGGCTGACATGCTCCACTGTAGATACATCATCTTGCCCTGAGAATTTGGAGAAGTCTGGCACTTTGTATCGGCGCGGCAACGGAACTCTATCAAACCAATCTGGATATGGATGCCGATACATAAACATTTCCTCCTTCGGTCTTAGACCGAATTGTTCTTTCATCACCTCTGTGATTCTTGCCGATAAATTGTCTTCTCTTGGATCTTCATCGTAATGACGCAGAGGTGGAGTTGGTAGCCGATTCTGATTCTGATATTCCCTCGGATAGTTGTACTCAGGAACAGCTTCTGGATAACTCTGTTGATGCCCCCCATAGTACGCAGTTTGATATCCTTGAGGAATCCCATCTTGTTGCCCCCCGGGTATTTGAATCGGCTCTACTGCCTTCTTGATCAAGCTCTGTAATGTGTTCACCAATACCCCAGATTGATCAGTCAACGCATGATGAACTGCTTCATTAAACATGTCTTGGATCGGCTTCTGTGAACTTGTAGGCGATATATGGCTCGATTCGTCAATAAAAACAGGTTTTGGAAATTGCGACTTCTGAATCGGCCCTTGATCTGTCATACCGAAGGATTCTAGACAAAGCTTCCGAAAATCTTCGATGTTCTGCTCCACTTGTTGTCTCTGTTCTTCGGTCAAGTCTTCCATTGTGACTGGGATTATGTTGTCTGTGCTGACCTCTTTTCCAGCCATGTTGAAGTTCTGTGTCCCACCGGGTCAAAAACGTGTTGATTCAGCCGATAGGATATACTGTGATAATATGAAGATCGTGTCCCACCGGGCGTGCCAAAAACGTGTTGACGCCGAAAACCGCCGGGTGTGCCGAAAAGCTTGCTGACGATCTGGTTCGGCGCCTAGAGACACGCGAAGGCCTGGGAGATCTGCTTAGCTCCAGTGCAGGTCCTAAAATATTTGAGGTTCACGGGCGTGCCAGTCAATTTGACCCAGCAATTGACAAGGAGATGAAGAAATTAGATTACTGATCCAATCGGCCAGCAAGCCGATACGGATTCCTTCCAGCCGATGCCGCTATGCTCGTGCCCGGGCCTCTGCCTGTACTCGCGCCCAGGTCTCGTGCTCGCGTCCGGGTCCTTGTTGGTCCTCGTGCCCGGATCGGCAGCAATTGCGCAATCGGCTATCGGCCGATACGGGCTGATATAGACTCCTCGTAGCCGATAGCCGATGGCACCTGTGTATCGGCTAGGAAACCGATAGTGCTATGAGCAAATAGACAAGATGTCAGTATAACATGTGCATCGGCTAGGAGCCGATTATCAATAGATAAGCAAAATAGTAAGCCAGCCGACTGCCGAGGAAACACATATGCATCGGCTAGAAAACCGATGATAATATAGATGACCAAAACAGTATGGATAATACTGTCGGCTTTATAAAAAGATAACCTATCGGCTAAGCACTCCGATAGAACGTCGCATATACACCGATCAGCCCGACAAGGATAAATCTATTATTATCGATCTAGTAGTTCAAACCTAACTGATGCAGCACAGATCGATAATAGTAAAGGAACCTCAACGAGCCGATAGACCTAATGCAACTGTGATGAAAATAACTTACCGGCTATACATTCCGATAAGACGCTTGCGCAAAAACCATCAGCCTAGCAGGAACAATTTATCGCTGGCAGTTCAGTAGGTCGGACCCAACCGATGCAGCACGAACTGATGATAAATCGCCCCCAGTAAACTGATAAGATCTACGCACGCGTGATGTGGTATACCTGATCGGCCTAAGAGGTCGGACCGAACCGATGCAGCCGTAGACAGGGCAGATACACCTGGGTAAGGGGTGACGAGTCTTACCCTCTCGCAGGAGTTCGGACCTAACCGATGTAGCCCCGCTCGAGAAGCAAGAACCCGTCGAAAGGTTGGCGATGCGCCGAAGTTTAATTGATCGATTGATAGTTTACAAGGTCCCCGGGCATACGTATATATACCCCGAGTTACAAGAGTCCTTATAGGACACGTAACAAGACTTTCCTAACTAGAAAAGGAAAACTAACAGACCTGATCGGACAAGAGATCAGGTTTCCTAAAAGATAAAACTATCTAATAGATAAGATAATTAACTGCCATAGCGTGGTCTTCACGATTCCTTCCCTAATCCGGCTTCTTCTGGATTAGCTCCCAACGGCTGATATCACTTCTTTCCTTAACCAAGTCCGACGCGAATCGTGCCAAATTTTGGCGTTAACACCATCGTGGCCCGTGCACCGCTCAGACTCTTGGCTCTTTGCACGCGCGACCAGTCGTACTGGATGACGAGAGTGCCGTGGGTGTTCGACATCTTTGTCGAGCCCCACTGTCCGCAGCATGTGATGCGACAGTTCAGCCTACGTCAGCTCTTCCCTATGCCCGTGCAGATGGTTATGCCTCGTGACGTGCACAGGTTAGTACAGCTACGATCTTTGTTGAGTACTACAACTCTTATATGAAATCTAATGCACTCTCTACAAATAGGTATAATCATATGAGACAGGCAGGCGACACTCAGTGGTATCCGCGACTGTAGAGGTACGTCGACGACTGGTTGTTGGCGACGGAGGAGGTCGTCGACGAGATTTTTCCACACTGAGGACAACTACCTAGCATACCTCAGGTGGTACTAGCCCCCCGCCTGCACACGTGTGACGTTCACCCCAGAGGATCCACAGCCACACATCGCCACTACGACTGACACATATCCTAGACACCGTGACCAAAACTACTTCCGCACGGTAAGGCACATTCTCTTTGCACTTTGCTATTCCCTTCGTAGGTGTCTATGGTTCTAACATATATCTACGTCACATTTGACATAGATTGACGCAGCGCGACAGGTTCGAGCAGATGTGGACGTGGCGTTCGGACGGTTGGACGAAGGGATCGTGCTGACTGCGGAGGAGCAGAGGACGATTTTCGGGAGGATCCGTCGTAGATACACGCAGTGATCCGTGCGCTCACTTGTCATGCGGTCGACGCGGTACCTCCCGTAGCTGTACGTCAGCAGCAGCCACGCCCCGCAGGAGCTGGAGTGCACCAGCATGGTTCCAATCAGCGAGTTGGCCCCTCCAGAGGTAAATTCCGCTAACCATCGGTTCATAATATGTTTTCTTCTACGACATGCACCGTTTTACATCAATATGCTTCCGTGTAGCTTTCGCTACACCGTACCTAGATCCCTCCGGAGCTGGCACGTCCACGCAGGGAGCATACCATATCTGACCGCACGCGCAGCAGGGCATGACCATTGCCGCCGGGGCCACCACAGGAGGTCCTTCAGGTTAGATCAAAATTTACTTTTCTCTTGCAAAATTAAACTTTGCAATTATCAACATTTTTGTGCACAGGGTTCCACTCTACAACGCGCGGGATGTTTGCTGGCGCTGGCTCCTCCGCACAGGGTGCACGCGGCAACGGTTGGGTACAGAATCTTTTCGAGAGGGACGACTTGGAGGACGAGGACGAGGAGATCCACGAGATACTAAATACCTCGCAGCTCGAAGGAGCTCCGCCACAGCAGACACAGGACCCACTAGCTCCACACCCGTGCAGGCAACCCGCGCTGGCCGTGCCATACCACCAGACCGGCTGACATACTCCCAGGGCTAGGTGCGAGCGCAGGCTTAGAGGACGAAGAGGGCTAGAGGTTATGGTTAGAGGCTGTAATACGTTGTACAAGTAGTAGTTCACCTCTTGTACATCGTGTATTATTAATTCCACGTTTACTGAAAAAACCCCTCTTGATGAAACCCGCTTTTGCAACTTGAGGAATGAGTTAAATGTTATAGATATCTCAAATGTCGCTTAATCTCTTGCATTGTGCTTGTTTTTGGTGATTCTCTTCGCCCTTGTTTCTTTGGTCTCTCTCTTTGATTTGTTGTTCATTTTTTGAAAATAGGGAGTATCACATTAAGGAGGAGTGTTGCACATCTCATATGTGTAATACAACCTTTAGAGTGTGAACAAATTGATGAATGTCTAAAAGGCCTAGTTTGATCAATGTCAAAAATTTGTGAAAAAACTTTGTTTGTTGAAATTTACCGCTTGGAAAATGTTTCACATGGTATCTTACTCTACATCGCCCTTCACCTCGATCATTTGAGCAAACCGCTAATTTGTTCGTCCTCGCTCCATAGCTTTGCGCCATCAAATTTAATTGGTGATCATCCTCCTTGGCATGTGGACCTAACTTTTTTTTTTGCATATACTCAAACACAATGGTTAGTCCACAATTAGCGCTTGTAATCAATTACCAAAATCAATAACGGGGCCTAGATGCTTCAACCCCTTTACTTCGTTTACGCTTGTCGATCAAACGATGTACTCCTCATGATCTACGTTCGTGACGAAACTGATCAAAAACATGAATTTTCGAGTTTCAACCTCACGGCGAAAGTAGATTCCGAGCGGTGACAACCGAGCACACGTTAATTGCTTACGAACATAATGAAATTATCCATCCAACGAGTACAAACGGTACATGAAACATTTCTAGTTATCGTTATTACATGCCTTGGGGTATTTCAAATAGATATCTGACTAGATATGCAACTACTGTGTATAGCATGGGTACTTCCTTTTTCTCGCCACCTCCGACCCAGCTTCCTTTGCATGCAGTGCCCTCTCCTGCTTCCTCTCCCTCTCTGCCTTATGGGCTTCTTTCTCTTGCCGCTCCTTCTCCTCCTTCCTCTTCTGCTCAGCCTCCCACTCTTCTTGCGCCACCCAACGACGTTCATACCGCTCCCTGTTCCAATCTTTTAAACTGTGAAGAAACTTTGCGTCCTGTGAACGGATCTCCGTATCTATCCACTGCACAAAGTCGCACAGAGGCGGAGGAGGCTTTGGTGCCTTGACATATACAAATTTGTTAGCTCAAAGGTTCAAATATTTCGTACTATAAGATAATTCGTATTACTTCCACTGGCTTCTTCGCCTTCCCCTTTTTCCCTTGTGCCTTCGGCTTCTCCGGGGAGTACTCATAATTAGCACACATCCAATATCTTTGTCAGTATGTGTAATCCTTCTCACTTATTGAGACTTTGCAATTATCTCCACACCAACATATCAGCGGAGGCACGCCAATCGAAGGTTGTAGATGACTAGACATACCGAATGCATTCATAGCAACCTACATTATAACCAAATAAACACAAGTTATAACTCGTTAGGCCAAAAATACCTTATACAACTATATCCTAGGGTATACTACACACGACTACAAAAAATGAAATGTCATCGTCCTCATTTCCATCTCCCTAGCGTTTCTTGAACTAGTGCTACTCATCTAGTAAAAAAAACCCAACTTCTCTCATGCGCCCTATCAATATCCTTAACCGCTATGCTCAGCTTCAATAGATCTACATCTTGTAGACCAAAACTAATATTTACTTACCTGTGAAATAAGTAGTACAATACTACACATACTACATCATTTGATGAATAGAAATGAAAATTGCAAAGAACCATAAAATATTACCTGTAGACGAATTCGTAAACTGGCAGGGCTTCGCCGCTTTTGTTCGCCTTCGCTCTTAGCTCTCTCTTCTTTTTTTTGTTATTTTTGTGAATTTTATGAATTTTTCGGCGACCAGGGGGCCGTCTGTAAATTGGCCGACCCCGCGGCCGGTGTTTTACAGGCAGCCCCCTTGCCGCCCTCCTAGAGAACGGTTTTTGAGCGGCCAGGGGGCCGCCTGCAAAAGCGCTGACGGCCATCGGTCGCCTGGCCTTTGGCCGTGAGCCACATCATCAAATTGCCTTCTGGGAGAGCGATTTTATAAAAAATGCCCTCTCAGAGAGCGTTAGGAGTATATTTTTGTAAATTTTTGAAATGAAAATGTATTTTTATAAATATTTTATTAAAAAAATATAAAAATAAAAAAAATTCCTCACGAGTGTGCACAGCGCAAGCAGTGGATTGAATCGACCGCACAGTGGGGAAAACGTACGACCTCACCAGCGCCGGTGCCACGTGCAAAGGTGTGAAACGAGCGAGAGCTCTCGGGCCGGCCCCTGCGACGATAACGACGCAGCCGGTTTCCGCAGCCACAAGTACAACACAAACCGCTGAATTTTTACTGTTACTAATTTAATTTTTTTTTAATTTACAAAAGTAAATTTCGATTTGGGCTATTTGCAGAACTACCCTCTTGCCGCCGTGGGCCACGGCGGTATTTAAAAACCGCCGTGGCCCAGGGCGGCGAATGGCATCCCCGTCAGGCGCGGCTAACGGCGCCTGCCGCCGTTAGCCCGGGGAGGCCACGTGGCCTTGCCGCCCCGTCCGCACAGCTATCCGACGATCCGAATCCTCGGATTGGACCGTCCGCACAGGGATCGGACCGTCCGAATCCCCGGATTGGACCGTCCGATTAGATATCGGACCGTTCGAATCATCCGATCGGACCGTTGCCCCTCGAATCGAACCGTTGATCGGACTGACCATTGCCCAAGATCAGACCATCCGCCCAGGAATCGGGCCATCGGAATGCACATGATCGGACCGTTGCCCTCGGATTGGACCGTTGATCGGACTGACCGTTGCCTTAGATCGGACCGTCCGTCTAAGGATCGGACCATTGCCCCCTCCCGATCGGACCATTGCCCAGCCCAGGCCTCGGCCCCCTGGAGCCATTTGCAAATTACCAAAATTGAAAATTTTGTTGCTCATTTTTAACCCCAAAATTTTTGAAAATTTATTTGTCAAAATTAAATTCTTAAATTCTATTTATTGTGCCATTGCATTTATTGGGTCGATGTTTAAAAAAAACCAAATATCATAGATTGTTCACGTCGTGAAAAGAACTTGTCAAACTGAGGGTATTTCCGGATCGCTACTCGCATTCCACTCCTCGTATGTCTGGATCGGCACTCGCAATCCACTCCTCCCCGTCTTTCGCCTACACGCTTCACAAAATTTAGTTTTAATCGTGGTTTAGGGTATGTTTTTTAATGTTTTTTTTATAATCCGACGATCGTGGGCGTTGGTTTGTAAAATCGTGCTGATCATTTTTTCAAGTTTATTTTCGGTAAAACTTAATTAATGACATGGTAATACGCCGGTCCGTTTTACGTGAGGGGCTTAGGACCCCAGGCGAACAGAATGTTAGGGCCTATGAATTTTTTTTCCAAATTTTTGCGCAATGTACGTACTGAATGATTTTTAATTCGACATTGGAAGACGATATATTCTATTATTCGTCATCCACTCGGTCGATACTTAACGCAATGCACGTACAATAGCATAGTGATATTAGCTAGATGCGAGCCGTTCGCATTGCGGCATGATGAATGCGACACCCATAGTACGAAATACAACAAGGGAGACTACATTTTTAGCAGTACAATGTATGTGAAGGATGGGATCGAGTCTACAGTGGGTGAATATGGACATGACAAATTTAAACAAGTAATGCGAGTCCTATAAATAAATAAATACAACAATAGCCCCTAGGTCATACGCCTCCTCGTCCTCCTAGGCTGCGCTCGCATGTGCCTGCGTGAGTACGTCAGGCGGTCCGCCGGTACCCCACGGGTGGCTCGGACCGCCTGAGCAGCAGGGGAAGCACCGGCGTCGTGCAGCTGTGTGTGCGGTGCACCTCCGAGCTGTGACAACCCGATCACGTCCTGCTCAGGAAGGAGGTCGTCCTCGGTAGAGATCCAAGCAGAGGTGCTCGGGGCAGATCCTCGCCCAGTGTCCCCCAGGTGGTGGTGAGATCCGCTGCGTGGGTCTGGTAAAGAAAAGCTCGCGTCAGCCGCATAAAAAGTGCAGTTAGTTATGGAGAATAGGTTCAATCCTGATGTACCTGACAATCCTCGCCCGATCGTGGAGGCTGCCGACCTCGATCCTCCGGCGGTACCAGAAGGACCTGCTCCCCACGACGTACTGGCCCCTGCAGAACCCGCCGCTCCTGCCGATGTCCCTTCACCATGGGGACCTCGCATATGTATCTGCATCGGTGGGACTGCATCGGAACGGCGACAAGTCAGACCACGGACGACCGAGCACATCGTGTTGCACATCCGGTCGAACGTGATCGTCTGCTCCTGTTGCGTGAGAGGGATGCCAGCCTGTAGGCGCTGCCGTAGTAGGTCCAGCTCCGTGTGGACCTGCCTAGCATCGTCCGCCTGTTCAGCAGGACATGCGTGGTTAGTTGCGCGTGGTAACTACCGTTGAAAATAGTATGAAAACCATTGACTCACCGCGCGGAAGTAGTCCTGGTCGCGGTGTGTCGGGTATGCGTCTCGCACCCCCGCGACGTGTGCCTGTGGAGCCTCGGGAGTGTACATCACCCGTAGTCTGGTACGGGCCTGGTACCAGGAAAGGTACTGCTCGTACCTGGCGGCTGTGTAGGGGTGCAGCTCCTTGATGACGTCCTCCGTGGCTATGAGCCAGTCGTTGATGTAGTCGACGACGGTGGGTCTCCACAGCCTACCGACGGCCTGGCCACGCCGATTTAACCTGCAGAGCACAACCGGTGACACAATGCATAACAATACGGAATATTCATTTCCACATATACCTGTGAACGTGTTGCGGTACGCCCCTGCGTTGTTGATGGCCGAAGGTCTGTCGCATACCGAACTGCCGCATCACACTCTGCGGGCAGTGCGGCTCGACAGAAATGTCGAACAGCATCGGCGTCATCGTCAGCCAGTACGCCTGGTCCCTGGTGCAGAGGGACGACAGCCCACGCGGCGCACGCGCGTGCCTCGCCTCGGCGTTGTACGGCTCCCAGACAACGTCGTCGTCCGTGATCCTGTCGAACTCCATGACGAAGTCTGGGTACGACTTCTGCACCTGCACGTGAGCGTACCGACGCTACAAACAGGAAAAGAGTTCTCGTTAGTCCAAGTAACATAAAAAACCGAGACGGTTCTAACACCGAACATACCTCACGACGACACCACACCGTCCCCATTGTCGGATAGTCCTCCGGTGGGACACCCACGTACAGGCTCGCCTCGTACGGACTGTGGTCCACAACGGTGCGGCCGATCGCGAACCGCTCTGCCGTCCAGAGCTCTAGGAGGAGTGGACAACCCGTGAAGACCGCTTCTGGCTCGGTCTTCCTGCAGCCGTCGCACAGACCCCTGTACGTGGTGGCAAGGACTGCCGTTCCCCAACTGTATTGGGGAACAGCACCATCCTGGGCGTCGGCTATCTCCCTCGCGTAAGGGATCAAGCCCTTGTCGACTGCGTGGCCGTGCGAGTTGGTGAACATCACCCACCCGAACACCCACAACAGGTACGCCTCCAGGCTCCTCTGCAGTGAGTACGCGTCGGCCTCCAGGTCTAGCTGATCAGACTACGGTAACATATAAGAAAGTTGACACTGTAATTCTAGTACGGACTGAAGGACGAACATAAAACAACAAGAAAACATTTTTACCGTGTAGCTCAATACCCAAGCCTGAGGGGGCCCGTATGCGTGTATGGGGAGATGTCGCCGACGAGGGGAAGCCCCGGAGCACGGTGAACCGGGGCGAACCGCTGCAGGATGTCCTCTCGCCACGCCTGCAGCCCGTCAACTGGGCCCACCGCATCGCCGACTAGAGGCAGCCCAAGGAGGAAGCTGACGTCCTGCAGCGTGGGGGCCATCTCACCGCATGGGAGGTGGAAGGTGTGCGTCTCCGGTCTCCACCGGTCCACAAGAGCTGTGATCAGCGACCGGTCGATACCCCACTTCTTCGTCGGGTCATCTGGCTCCACTGCGGCTGCTACCAGCTTACATAGCAGCAGAAGGCCTGCCTCCCACAACCTGACAATCAAAACAAAGCAAGTTAGTAAGTTGACATATACAAATTCACAGTACAACGTTCGTACGTACCTAGTCGTGAATCTGTCATCCACGGGAAGGAGTCGCCTAGAAGGTCGAGGACGTAAGGTACCGAGCTCGAGGTTCTGCACCACCGAGAGAAACGACCGATGGGACTGATCGGTGGCATGATCCAGCAGCTCAGGCGTCTGGTAGTCCATACCTGCAAGGAAAAAGAAGCGGAACGAATTAGCTCAATTAAACATAGTGCATTACAGTCAGAAAATTAACAGACAGCAAAGTATCTTTAAAAGACCCACACTAAAACGAAAATCAGATAGCAGTACATGCATATTGGTACACATTACAGGGAGATTACATCATCAACCAGCGGCTATACTAGACAACATAACCCGAAGGTGCACGAGGACGCCTGCGATGACGCTGCCTATCAGTGGTGCCTTCCCCAGTTGGCCGCCTTCCGTCGGTGCCTGATCCTTCCATAGGAACTTCTGCTGCACTTGGGGCCTCGGCGTCTTTCGTGCACTTCTTGTAGGTATGTCCCTCCTCTCCACACCTACTGCAACGTTGAGCGCTAACGCCGGCCTCGGATTCGTCCATATCATTGCGTATCCTCCGTGTCCGACGTCGGCCTGCCTTGTTCCTTGCCTTCGTCGGGTCAGGGATGTAATAAACTGGACTTGTGTCTTCAGTGAAAGTGCCGACGATGCCGAAACCAAAGATCTCGGTACTCCATGTATGCATGATTGCTTCCTTTTTAAAGTACGGAGACACATATTGGCATTTATCAATGCCGCACTCCCCGCAAGCGGCAATGACATGAGAACAGGGCTTGTGGTACAAGCTTGGTTTCCGGCAGGAGCACGTGCATGTCTCATCTTCCTTTAGGACACACTCTTGTATAGGTTTCCTTGCGAATATGCCACGCCTGGACCTGTCAGCACACAATATCTCAAATCTACGCTCTCGTGTGCCCTGCACTCGGACTCGGTTCTCTCTTGCCTTCTTGCATTTCTCCTCAAGGTACTCTGTCATTTTGGTGCCGAACCAAAGGTTTCCATCGGCCATAGATGGGCTATTTTGTCTGCACCTGTCGTGGAAGTACGTCTGTGTTTTATGTAGGATGAACTCCACGATGGCAACAAGGGGGAGTTGCCTCACACCACGCATGACCCAGTTGTAGACCTCTGCAAGATTCGTGGTCATTATGCTGTACCTTGCTCCACCTTCATCGTACAGCAATGCCCATTTCTCCTTTGGCTCGTGCTCGATCCACTACGAAAATTTGCTAACCGAGGAACCGGGCCTCCTTCTGAATGTACCGTCATCGGTGGGAAGTGCACCTAGAACTTCAGGGCCGTCAACACCTCTAGCTGGGGGTCTTGCAGAACTCTCGCGTCTATGTTTGGCTGTCAGCTCATCAAGTCTCCTCCACAGCTCATTGAACTTCTTCTGTTGATTTTGGGTGCACAAACGTTTGAACATGGCCATCAGCTCCTTGTTTCTGAACTGCTTATAAAAGTTTGCGCCCATGTGACGCATGCACCATCTGCTCTTCACATCTTCCCACACCGGAGGGTATCCCTTGTCTGTGCAGCCGTTTCGTAGCTCCTCAATTGCACGCAGCATCCCTGGATGACGGTCATGTATGAGACATACATCTGGCCTCATCCCCACCACCTTTTCCTTAACCAGCTTTAGAAACCAGTACCAACTCTCTGTGTTCTCGCTCTCGACGAAGGCAAAGGCCATGGGCAACACTTGGTTGTTCCCGTCTACTCCGATTGCCGTCAACATTTGCCCTCTGTATTTTCCAGTTAGGAACGTGCCGTCGATGCAGAGAATGGGCCTGCAATGAAGAAATGCAAACATGCACGCCTGCAGAGAGAGGAAGGCCCGCTGAAGGACGCTCTGCCCAGGACTTGCTAACGATGGGAAACTTTTGATTTTGGAGTAGCTGCCAGGATTCCTCGCACAGATAGTTTGCAGTAGACGAGACAAATTATTGTACGAAGCTTCAAAACTGCCGAATCTCATTTCAATTATCTTCTGTTTGGCCCTCCATGCTTTGGCATATGTAATGGTGTACTTGTACTTCTCCTCGATGCGCCTGATAATTGACTTGGGCTCGAACCGGAGGTTCTCCACAACAGCATAATACAGCTCTGAAGCGATGAATGCAGATGATATGTTCCTATGGTACTTCTGAACACCCAGAAGATGGCAGTTGTGCTCCGTCACGATTGACACGGACCAACAGTCGTCATATTTCTTCCTAGATGCGTACATCCTCCATGGACATCCATCGCTTGAACTTGCACATTTCACTTCATACACCGATCTGGTGGACTTTGATACCCAGAACTCCCTCCCAAGTGACACGGCCCACATCTTCACAGCCTCTATCAACTGTGCTTTTTCGGCATATCTAGCGCCTTGCACCACTTCATTCTGCCGATACTCCCATGCCACGGTGTGCCCCTCTGAGACAACGAGTCCGGAGAAATCCTCGTTGTCCCATTCTGCCGGGTATACATCGTCCTCCGAAGAATCATCATCCTCCATATGCTCAGGTTCTGAGTCTTCAATTTCCATCTCCTGTACTAGACCTGGGTGTCTCTCCCCTTCATCTGCAAACCCCCCCGGTCCCATGTTTTCTTGGCCTCCTTCCTCTCCGGCACTCTCGTCTTCTGCCTCATTTTGCTCCCCTGTTTCATCGGGCCCTTCCGCTGTACTCGGACCAGCCTGATCAATGCTAACCATGTCATGCACTACCACTAGGATGCTCGGTGCCCATCCTCGCTGCAGTGCACTCTCCACAAAAAATACCCAGCTGGCCGTCGAATCTATTGGCATCAATTCCCACCAAAAATCTTCCACAGCCCAGCTAACCAGTGCATACACCGTAATTGCATTTACTTGAGGATCTACTCCGAATCCCCTCATTAACCAATTATAAACTCCAGGAAAACTTCTCTCAGCTGGAGCTATAATTCTCTTTTGTGCTACGTTGAACTCCGATAAATCTACCCCATATTGTCCTTGTCTGGCATTTCCTTCACTGTGATATATCGCGAATACAACTCTATTTGCCATTTCTTTTCACAAAAAAGATTTTATTAATCTGTACTAATCAATATTCGTTCTATAAAAAAGCTATACGTATGAGTCAAACCATTACCGTTTCTATATTTTACAAACTGACCCAGTGACGCTAATAAAGTTATACGCTAGGTTTATCTAACGTGTCAAAATGACGTATACTAACGATGGCCATGGCGGAGCATATTTATTTTTAAAATATCTACAATTTACTACCTCTCCGCTATGTTCTTCTAGTACGGCCAAATAAATTTAACACTAACGATGGTTATACCAAACCACTAATATTTTTATACTATATCGGGTATTACACTACGCGTCTAGTACTAATTAACATTTGTCTAAAAAATTGACTACATAACAGAGGGAGAGCAAAAAAATACCTGGATTCGGCTAAAAAATCTGTGAGGGCTTCGCCGCTGTACTGCTCCTTCTTTCCTTCAGCTCTATTGAACGAACGCTAGAGGCAGAAGGAAGAAATGACGCGCGGCGAGTGCGGGAAGGGATTTTATAGGGTAGGGCTAAAAACCGCCGTCCCCTAGGACGGCGAATGGCTATAACCCGTCCTGGGGGACGACGGCGAATGCTCCCAAAATTGCATTCGCCGCCGCCCCCCAGGGCGGCAAGGCCACGTGGCCTCCCCGGGCTAACGGCGGCCGGCGCCATTAGCCGCGCCTGACGGGGATGCCATTCGTCGTCCTGGGCCACGGCGACAAGAGGGTAGTTCTGCAAATAGCCCAAATCGAAAATTACTTTTATAAATTAAAAAAAAATTAAATTAGTAACAGTAAAAATTCCAAACCGCTCGCCCATCCCGTCTCATCCGCCACGAGCGCATCCCCGTCAACCTCCCAGGGCAATCACACCCTCGCGCGCAGCCGCGTTGACGTGAGGCGGTTGCGCTGGATGGCCCGGTCCCAGGCGGCGACACCGCACCGCGCTGATCCACACCCAACGGACGCTGACGCCGACGCGCGCGGACAGGACAACAGATCGGATAATGGCACAGGAGCATAGGTCGACGGCGGAGATGTTTCATCCGAGCATCTGGCCGTCCGATGCCGCGCCACGTGTCCGGCCAAGGGCTTTCGGAGATGCGGTTCAGCCGTTCCGCAGAAACAGCCTTCTCGTCGGTTTCGAAGCGCGGGCGGTGGGCCCACCCGTGGCCCACTCCCATCTCTGCCGAGCGTCTAGACGTTTTTTTGTCCCATGTGACCAAACGAAACGCAGTTATTACCGGATAAAATGGTACGGCTACAGCTAATTTTGCGGCTTATCTTTGTTCACAGATTAATGATTTCTATTTCTGCAGCTTATCAACCACTAAATTACTAGTTAGTTGTCCGTGTGTTATAATAGAAATTCATAAGATTCAACTTAAGATTAATTAAGATTGTTACTTTTTTTACATCTGGATATGCACAGAACAATAACATTTATACTACTAGCATATTGTTCATGCGTTGCAACGGAATTTTAATTAAAAAAAATATTATTTACTGGTTATTACCATCATCTTTCGTATACTCTTAATTGTTGCATATATGTGTTACTGGCATATGAGCCATTTATCCCCACACTGTCATTTTTTTTCCATAAAAAATAGAGTTGGTAGGGGCTAGTTGACATATAGGTCCTCTGAGCCCACACTATCATTTTTTCTTTAAAAAAGTAGAAAGTTAGTAGTTGGATAGTGACAGATTCACTACTTACCATCACCACTGCTCCCTTTAAAGGAGTACAGGTACACCTTTTTAAGACTACTATTGTCGGCAAAACGGGAATGGGGGTCCCACATTCCCCGGTACTCTCCTCGGGTCTGGAGCAGCCTCGACGCCCAGGCGCACGGCTGACCCGAGCTGGTCAGCCGCCAACCACCGCATTAATGGCGGGCTGATCCGAGCTGGCCAGTGCCAACCACCGCATTAATGGCGAGCCGACGGCAAGTTGACAGGGCGTGTTGCCCCCGACGCCTGCTCCATTCCCTGTACAGGCAGAGCGCTTTTGACTAAGAAGGCTCCGAAAGTCCACACCCTGGCAGCGGAGGCAGGTGCCGTCCCATCTCCATGCTCCATCCGCTCACGGCGACGTGCCGACCAAGTGTGACTGGACGAGCAGTACCAACTCCGGCGCAGGCGTTGCAGGCAGAGGGGAGGACCGGAGAACTCACAAGAAACTCTCTCTCTCGGTGTGCTGGCGCTGTGGACTCCCCTGCTCTATAAAGGAGGATCCCAGCCGACGAGAGAAGGGGAGGAGCAAGCTTTAGCATTAGCAACCGCTCTCTGATTAGGACCGGCCTTCGATCACACACAGTCGCCACTGTTCTTCTTCCCCAGCTCCGTCAAGCGGGTTGAGCTCATCTTGTAACACCGCAACCATATTCACCTCCACATAGCATACACACAGGAGTAGGATATTACGCTTCCAAGCGGCCCGAACCTGTCTAAACGCCTCCCGTCTCCTATGTGCCCCACGGTTCTCCGTCTTCCGGACGATCGACCTCTCTCCCGCGCGGTTATCACGGTTCGGACGGTCCGGACCCGGATCGGACGGTCCGAACCCTTCGTCTCTCAGCCCGGGCCCGTGCACAGATACCCACACCGGACGCCGCGTCTGCCTGGGGAACAGCCCCCCTGGCCGAATCTCAAAGGGGGGTCTCCTGACCTCCCGCGGTTGGAGCTTCATCCTCCGACAACTATAAAACTTCAATCCGTTAAAGCCACAAAATATATTCGTACCAAGTGCTAGCACAAACTCAATAATGATAAATCCTTTAAACAAATATTGACGTAACAAAAAGGATAAAACATATTGATGTATAATTTAAGCTACACAGTCCTATGTAAACCTTAGTACGTAATTGGCAGATAGGTTTTAAGCACGGAAACATACTGCATTTGAAACACACTATATTTGAAAAATATAGTTATTTTTGTTGAAGCTTTGTAGGAAATCCTAACAGAAAGATTACATAATTTGCTCCAAAATAGTTCATGATCAGTGGCCCGTGGCCACAATCAATCAGCAAATATTCTAAAAAATAACATATATTTCAAGTTACAGACCTCCTTCGTCAATAAGGCAAGACAGCAAGAGCAAGAGCAACGTACGTACTAACAGTTTCCAAAAACATGAAAACCATCTACATAACTACAATTGTTAAAATAGGGTTGATACATGTGACACATTTGCTTCCTTGGGAAAAAAATTGCATCACCACCATCTGAAAATTCACACAAACACATACAGTGATATGTACAAAAATATAACTCAGATAAATTTAGTATGTTACAAAACCCATCCTTCCTTTTGTCCGGGTCCTGACAAAAGTGATAGGCATTGGAAGACTTTCTACCACCAAGTTGTTTATCTCCTAGTTTCCTATATTAGAACTCTTTCTATCACTAAATCGTTCTCAATTGTTCCTGTCATAGACAGAAAGAACAGGTAATAAGTTGCACACTAAAGCTACAAAATCTTGGTATTAACAAGATAACAAGCCATTCGAATTGTATGTCCGTTAAACATTATAGAATTTTGCAGCAACTGACAATATGCATTGCACCAAAGGAAAACAGGAAACGAAATAGTTTTTACTGATATCTCACAAGGGACTTAAGGACAAACACTAATGAGATGGGGCGCCACACATAGTCTTGTAACTGTCAGAAAAATAAATGAAACTTGGCTTTAACAATGCTATAGATGTACAACTTTGCACTGACCTAAAACCCCACTTTGATCAATGGTATATGTAATGCTCTCCTGGCTAGAAGGCCTAAAATGAATCCAAGCTAAAACATGCCATGATTTGAAATATAATGAAAAAGTAAGTACCGTGGTTTCAGTGGAAATAGAGGGGAAAATGCATGCATTTGAGTTTCATCAGAGCAATTTCCCATATGACTGTTTTGATGGCTCGTAGGTTGCTCCATTTGTCAAAGAATGCATACTGTATCAAAATTTTCAGTTAGTTGACAAAACAAAAGACATAGCAATAGGAAGTCATATATTCTGAAAAGACAAACATCTATTTCAAGTGTGCTGTGCACCCCCCCTTGAAGGTATGCAATTCATTAGTGTAGAGCAATGAAATCTTTGATGCCTGAGACATGGATCATGAAAAACAGTGTAAAGAATAGAACAGTGCACTAACTTGGACGATAGCTAGGTGCTAGTGAATTACCTCGTATGTGACTAAGGTAGAACTTATTTTTATGATTTCTATCTTCTGATTGATTAATTCAGAATGGTACTCCAACATGTGGTGCCGCTTTGATTCCCGAGATTCCTCTACGTCCAATATCTTCTTGCATGTCAAATCTGACTAGAGTAACATCTCCTTTTAAGCAAACACTCTAGAGGAATACTAATTGATAGTAGTAAGAATAAAAAATTTCCTGCCATCAATGCCAAAGAAGCCACGACAGTCTCTTAGAGGCAATTCCTACAGGTCATCATCATCATCTTAATTGAGGCAATCCCACACAAATTTACTAACAACAGATGTAAAAAAAATCATTAGATAGTACGTAAAAACTTGAAAGAGATACTCCGAGTATGTGAAACAATGTTATGATTTATGGAGCAATTAAAGTAGCATAATGCTCACAAATGCTTTTCCAAATTGCTTAGCAACATTGCTTCACAACGCTCTGCTGCTTGCCATCCCACGGTTGCAGTGAGCATTACAAAATTAGATAAAGAACAATTAAAGTGGCACGATAAAATAGTGTGCTATTTTTAGATAACAATCAGTCTGCAAATAGTTGAAACAGGGCCCAGTATGAATCACAGACTTTAGGCAAGTCATAAAATTCGTCATATAGGTTTTACGTAGATCCTAATGAATTTTAGCTAAAAAGCCAAATCAATGGATGTGGTCATGTGGATCATCAGCAAATCAATCCTCAAAGGTAAACATAAATATAACCTCTAGGGAACAAATCAACAAGCACGAATCTACGATGAGCTCGCAGTCCACCGACGCGTAGGGTTGTCAACGAGTCGAGCTTGAGCGAGCTCGTCTGCTTAGGCTTGAGCTCAACACAAGCTCGAGTTGAGCTCGAGTCGAGCCTGCTTAAAAGCTTCAAAGGTGAAGCAGGCTCGGTTTGAGCTTGATCAAGCTCGAGCTCAGTTGTCGAGCTCGGCCATAAGTAGTATAATATATATTTTAAGGATAATTTCTTGATAAAAATAATTATTTTCTAGTTAATTATACTAATAAAAGAGAAGAAAAAGGACTAAGACATATATATGATGCTAACACATGTTGATTTATTATGTAGGTATGTACTAATGTATATGACCTTTTAGTTTATCAAATAAGCAAGGTAAATAAATAATAAAATTCATATACGGTCAAGCTCATTATAAGCTTGAGCTTGGTTCGGTAAAGCTTACGAGCTTTGACTTGGGCTTAGGCTCGGCTCATTTGGAGGCGCGACGGACATGACCATCTAGCGGCGACGGTGCTTGGCGGTGGGGTGGTCAGAGACGGTAATGGTGGTCCCTGTTCGACGACGACAAGACGGAGCATGGATGGAGGGGGCAGCGACATGAGCTAGAGGCGAGTCTGTAGGCGAAGAAGACGACATAATGTGGATACATGAGGAGAGCAACGCGATGTGGGTACAACGGTGGTGGTGGATGAGGGGGAGAGAGTAGAAAGGAGATTAGGCAGCACGCTGGGTAGAGGGGGCGCAGGCCATGTGGAGGGGGAGCGAAGTGGGAGATCTTGCAACGCGGAGAGGAGCGCTGCAGATACAGAGGTAGAGGAGTGTGGAAGGGATCCATGCACTTTTAGATATGCAGGAGGAGCGTGAAAAAAATCTCAATCATTGTATCGGGAGGATTCACTGTTACTCTAGGACTCTTTTTAATTAGTATTTTAGTATAGAATACTCCTACTTCTATGGAAGTATATTGCGATTTTCATGAATTTATTTCCGTTTTGCGTTCTTTCTCCTTTGAATCGAGAGCAAAATATCCTAAAAATTCATTTTATGGATGCATTGCATTTCATCGATATCATCTGTGATCGATCTTGGCGTGTGTGCATTACCATGAGCTTGACCACAGTGGTCGTCTCTCACGGTACCCCTCCCGAATTGCAAATTTGCGATCCGCACGGAAGCAAATGCTGGCGTCTCCATTTTTTCCGTCCACCCAACGACAGGAAACTCGAAGCGTACCAGCTTCATCAATCGATGCTTTCCAAAGTTTATCGAAACCCAACAAAATTCTCCTTCCAAACTCGCGAGCTCACCTTCCCCTTTCTTCCAGCTCTCTCCTCCGATCATTTGCCCAACCACCACCCAGCCGGCCAGCCGTGCGAGCGCAGCTTTCCTATTTAAGCCGCGCCTCGCTGCCGCTGCTTCCGAATGCCGGTCTCTCCTCGTCCCGTCCCCTGGAATCTCTCCCTCTCTTGTCCGGGACCGCGAGGCTCCTGCAATCACTCTCCGTCTCTAGAAATTTCTGCGCGTGTCTTCTCTTCTCCCGGTTTGGGTGGTTCCTGAGCCCGTATCCTCGGGGGTGGTCAAAGGGTTGGATTTTGGAGAGCAGACTTATTGAGCTGTTTGCGCGTTTCTTCTCTTCTTCTCCCGGTTTAGGCCCTGTTAGGGGGATTTTGGAGTCGTGCTTGTTTGCTTGGGTACTTATTGAGCTGAAGGTTGGATTTTGGGAGGAGTCTTGGCGGTTCGCTGAGATTTGGTGGGAGCGGAGGGGATGACGATCGATTTGTCCATGCCCGGGAGCTCCGGGCTCCTGGACGCCGTAGGGGGGAAGAAACACATGAACTTCTTCAGCAACCGCTACGTGCTCGCGCTGACGGGCGCTGCAGGAATCGGCGGGTTCCTCTTTGGTTATGACACAGGTATATGGATGTATGTGTGAATTATTTATCTTCGAACTTCTGCTTGAACATCTCACGATGGCTGTTGTCCATAAATTTGCCCTCGTAGTGAGCGACATATTTTTGGTTGCTTTGGACTTGCTTTTGGGTTATTTTCACATGAAACTTTCGCATGGAGTTTTTGTTCAGTTTGATGTATTTGACAGGATGCTCTGGATGCTTCTGGTTAGACCTTCACAAATGATACAAACAGACAAATTTTGCAATGAAATTCTGAAATATGAACTATATGAATAGTGGACACGGTTCAGAATTATTACTATGGATTAGTTTTGTGGAGTTCTTACTATTGCAATCTCCATAATGATTCATAAAAATATTAGTTTTGGTAGTGGAGCTGAAGCTAATGCTTCCATCATGATTTTGAGATTCTAACTAAAGCTTTAAGCGTGTGTAATTTCACTGAAACACTGTACTGTATAATTTCACAAAAAAATGTCAGTATGATAAATTTGTGCTCTTCGCTAAGAAATTTGTTCTATCAGGTGTCATATCCGGAGCCCTTCTGTATATTCGGGATGACTTTCCAGCAGTCAAAGACAATTACTTCTTACAGGTTCAACCTAGACTACCAATTACTGGTCATTAACCATATATGGCACCCTGCAGCAACTGATTTTGGTTCTTGCTTGACTTAGGAGACAATCGTTAGCATGGCATTGGTTGGAGCCATGCTTGGAGCAGCTGGGGGTGGCTGGATCAATGATGCATATGGCCGTAGGAAGTCTACACTTGTTGCCGACATGCTGTTTGCACTTGGCTCACTTGTCATGTGTGCTGCGGGTGGTCCTTATGTTCTGATTCTTGGAAGGCTTCTTGTTGGATTGGGTGTGGGTATAGCGTCAGTCACAGCGCCAGTTTACATCGCTGAAGCTGCTCCTTCAGAAATTAGGGGAGGTTTGGTGTCGACTAATGTACTCATGATTACTGGTGGTCAATTCTTCTCCTACCTTATCAATCTTGGCTTTACTGAGGTAGACATTCAACCTCCGGTTAACTAGCACACTTTATTCCATTATTCCTACACATTAGCAGTTTTCAGTTTTAAGATCTTTTTACATTCAACTACAAATGGATCAAGTCCAACCTGAGCAGTGTTTCAGTTTGAAATTTTTTATTGACCTAGCACAAACCAGGTCTTGGACTACAATGCTGAAGGAACCTAACTGTTAGATGCAACTAGGTATATATATGAGCTTGCACCATATCTTTAATGAAATATTAACAATCTTGGGGGCAGTGCTCTTGCACAAGAATCATGAAAAAAGGTGCACCTATTATGTTATTCAAGATGAACCCTTCAGAAAGGATTTCAACATCAATGCCAAGTTTATACTACCCATTTCTCTTTTCCATATATTTACCTTTTATGATATTAACATTCCTGATGGTGCTAGTTAATTGCGTAACACTTAATTAGCAACGAACAAGAGTCGGCCTTCCTTGCCAGCAGCATTGGATACAGTACCAACAAAGTGTTGTTTGGTGCGTAGCAGCTCTAGTGTTGTTTAAATGTTCCATCTTTGTACTTTGGAAATTCACTGTAATATATACATACTCTGAATTTTTTTCCCCTTAACTGAACCTCCTGTATTTATCTGAAATGCGCAACCTACCGCTTGGTACATCATATAATTTTGTGATTTCTGTAGCCTACTTTACTCACCTGAGGATGGAAAATGATGAGACATTTGAATCAAATAATTCAGTCAATTAAAAAACTTATGAAGCAATGGCCAACAATATTACAATTGTTAGCTTTGGATTTTCATAGACTTGATGTGTAACAAATCCTGCATTAAAGGAAAACAATATAAAATGTCTTATAAAAAAAAGGAGGGTGTATAACCATTTTTCTTTACAGAGTTATACTGGAGATATTCGTAAGCTGGTAATACATTAGTACTAGTTGCAAACTTGCAATGATATGCATGCTACATGTTATAGGTTCCTGGAACATGGCGATGGATGCTCGGAGTTGCTGCTGTGCCTGCAGTTTTACAGTTTGTTCTGATGCTTTTTCTGCCGGAATCTCCCCGTTGGCTTTTCTGGAAGGTTACTGATTTTTTGAAGCTTTGATTCAGTCATTTATTATCTCCTTTGATCTTCATTTTGTTCTTACATTATTTTTTTCTTTACAGGATGAGAAGGCAAAAGCTATTTCTGTGCTAGAGAAGATTTATGATACTGACCGTTTAGAGGAAGAGGTTGAGCTTCTTGCTTCATCTTCAATGCATGAATTCCAGTCCGACAGTTCTGGGAGCTATTTGGACATTTTCAAGTCAAAGGAACTAAGGCTAGCATTTTTTGCTGGAGCTGGTCTTCAGGTATGTTTATCTTCTGGCCCACACTCTTTAGTCACCAGTGAGACAAATGGTTCACTGTGCTATGCATCCATCACGCAGCATCTGATTTATGCATCCTGTTGGTAACTACATGGAGTTTTCTCCCCTAAGACGTGTTAATCTGTGCAGGCCTTCCAGCAATTCACTGGCATCAACACTGTCATGTACTACAGCCCCACAATCGTCCAGATGGCTGGGTTTACCTCCAACAAATTGGCCTTGCTCCTTTCCCTCACTGTTGCCGGTATGAATGCCGCTGGGACCATTGTGGGAATCTACCTCATTGACCGCTGTGGCCGGCGTCGCCTGGCCCTTACAAGCTTGGCTGGCGTGGTGGTCTCCCTTGTCATTCTCGGGATGGCCTTCATACTGCAGTCATCATCAGGTCTCTGTTTGAGTGCACTCAACGGTGCCTGCCAAGGTGCATTGGGATGGTTCGCAGTGGCGGGACTTGCTTTATACATCGCCTTCTTCTCCCCAGGCATGGGGCCAGTCCCATGGGCTGTGAACTCAGAGATCTACCCTGAGGCATACCGTGGAATGTGCGGTGGCATGTCAGCCACTGTCAACTGGGTGTCTAACCTGATTGTTGCACAAACATTCCTCTCGATTGTCGGGTGGGTCGGGACCGGCCTGACCTTCCTGATCATCGCCGGAATTGCAGTTTTGGCCTTCATCTTTGTGGCTCTCTACGTGCCGGAGACGAAAGGCCTCAGCTTTGAGCAGGTTGAGCTCCTGTGGAAGGAGAGAGCATGGGGAAACCAGGGCAACTACCAGAGCCTTTTGGGTTTTGCACCGTAGTCAATCTGCCAGCTCCCATTCTGCTTCTTGCCGGCAAGGGGTGTTGGCTAGCTCCTTTTTTAAAATGCCGCACCGTTCTCCTTTTTATCGGCTCTCTAGCTGGGAAGTTTTAGGAAGATCTGAATGCAGATCAAATTTTATTATGTGCCCTCGTTTTTATCGGCTCTCTTGCTGGGAAGTTTTAGGAAGATCTGGATGCACACCAAACTTTATTATGTGTAGCGTCAAGATCATTGTTGTCACCTGGTTGCATGTATTTGTCAATTTGTCATGGTGGATAAGTTCAGCTATGAGTGAAGAATCAGACTGTGTTGGTGTCGAATCTTGTACATGAAAAGGGCTTTCTGAGTCATTTCGGGTTGTGCATTGTTGACACAAGTGTAGTCTGGGGCTAGATGTTCCGGAGGGACATAATTAAATTGTTATGGAGATAGATTGGATTATTGGAACGAAAATTACACATTCTTGTGCAAAGTGAATTTGCTTTTTATAACTATTCTCCATCAGGTGTTTCAGGCTTCGCAGACCTTCAGTTTTAGTATTGACGAGCTGAATGTATAGCAGTAACGCCATTGTCACATATAATTCAGACATAGCTACCACGAAATACAAAAGCATCATTAGTTGTATAAATCTCAAGGTGATCGTCAGCAACTCAGCGTGCTCATAGATACATTATCATGATAAGATTAAAAATTTGTCATGATAAGATTAAAAATGAACATTTTTATTTGTCTGTCAGGATGCCTTCTAGAGCTCAAGAATTGTTGGCAGGAAATTTCACTAAAAAAAAGAATTGTTGGCAGGAAATGGCTTGTTAAGCAGACCATAAATCATGAGAGGAGGCTTCTTCAGCTGACATCACATTAGAACATGATCACCATAAAATTATTCTAGCAAAGAATGGTATTACTGTAAGCATTAGGATTTTCCACCTTCAGTAATCACCACTACTGATTCAGACGAAGCACATAAGAGTAAGATAATATTCAATCCGTTCCGTTTTAAAATATAGATACTTCTAATATTTAAAATTTGTATTAAAATATAAGTATTTCTTAAGTACCACTGCCTTTTACTCATTCAATTTTCTCTTCATCTTATCTCTAACCATCTTTTACTCTAGCCATATCTTATTTATTGAGGGGCACTATAGATTTTTCTCTCTCAATCTTAATATCTACGAAACAATATAGAAATACTTATATTTTAGAACGGATTTTAAAATAGAGGAGTAAGTTGGTACTGTGATGATTATATGGAAAATAGTACTAAAAGACACAATGAAGGTTCAAGGCTCTGATGCATATTATGATCAACTGAATGCAGACGAAGGTTGTATTGTTGTATATCTGTTTGCTTTCCCCACACCTCTGTTGCTAGTCTGCTGCCTCTTCCTTGTCGTAGGCGGCGGCGGTCTGGAAATCGGTCTGGCATGTCCCCTCCTGCAACCGCAAAGCCTCGGTGGGCCTCGTGTAGTCGTGTAGGCGGGAGAGAAGACCAGGTCAAAGTGGGGGCCTTTATGCAAATTTTTAGAACAGCTATCAATGGTAACAGTCCAAATGAACGAGGGTCCTTTTTGAAAAAATTAGGATCTTCACCAATTGTGGCGATCCAAATTATGTGCCTTTATGCAGATTTTAAATCAGGGACTATATTGAAAACTTTTCGTCACATGGTTGGTGAATTTTTACTGTTACTAATTTAATTTTTTTTTAATTTATAAAACTAATTTTTGATTTGGATCATTTGCAAAACTAACCTCTTGCCGCCCTGGGCCACGGCAGTATTTAAAAACCGCCGTGGCCCAGGGCGGCGAATGGCATCCCGTCACCCGGGGCTAACGGCCCCGGCGGCCGTTAGCCACGAGGAGGCCACGTGGATTCGCCGCCCTGGGGAACGGCGGCGAATGCAACCGCCGTCCCCCAGGGCGGTGAATGCATAGGACCGTCCGCACAGCGATCGGACGGTCCGAATCTAGGGGGCCGCCTGCAAAATTTTTTTTCCTTTTTTTTTCATATTTTTTTCTCAACTAGCAACACGAGAATAGCAAAATCTCGTGAAGGTGCAGCTTAAACCGATGTAAGATGTGGCCTGTAGAAAATTATGAGTGTGCTTTAAAAACCGTGCTGAAACTTCGGACATCAAAAACTCAATCTTCCCGGCCGAATTTCGCAAAATTTTTTTTGGACAAACCCGACAAAGTGGGGGGGGGGGGGGAAGCGGATGTAAAATTTTCTGTAGATGTCCGTAGAGTACTTATTTGTCTGATTCCGAGACCGTATACGAAAGTTATGACTGTTTTAAGGTAGTTAGCGCGCGTTACAATAATTTATCGTGGATTCGGATCGTCCGATCGCTGTGCGGACGGTCCTATGCATTCGCCGCCCTGGGGGACGGCGGCGAATGCCCCCAGGAGGCCTAATGCAAAATTGCAGGACGGCGGCGAATGCAATTTTGCATTCGGCCCCCATTCGCCGCCGTCCCCCAGGGCGGCGAATCCACGTGGCCTCCCCGTGGCTAACGGCCGTTAGTCCCGGGTGACGGGATGCCATTCGCCGCCCTGGGCCACGGCGGTTTTTAAATACCGCCGTGGCCCAGGGCGGTAAGAGGTTAGTTTTGCAAATGATCCAAATCGAAAATTAGTTTTGTAAATTAAAAAAAAATTAAATTAGTAACAGTAAAAATTCCGTGGTTGGATATCCCATTCAGGACCAACTGGTGGGCCGGCACATTCGCGGGAATCCCAACTGAGCGGCCGGCCCGGCCCAGATTGTGCAACCGAGGCCCAGTTGGCCACCTCCCTATCCCTCCACCCACCGTCCCGGAGCCGGCGGCGAGCGGCGAGCTTCGTGGGCGGGCTCGTCAGGCCGCGCCGCCGCGGCCACGCCGCTTCTCCTCACGACTGTGATGCTCTGAGGCCGACGCCGAGGAGGGCGAGCCGAACCACACGCCGTTCGCGCGTGCAGGCGCTTACACGGGCAGAACCGTAGGAGGAGCCGAGGAGTTGGTGGGTGGCCAGGGAGGGAGAGGCGAAGCGATCTCCAACCAGCCTCCATGGGAGCCTGCGCGGCGAGCCGTGCGCTGGCCACTCCGCCACAGCCCCTCACGCTGCCCCGGCCTGCAGGCACTGAAACCAACCGCGTGCAGAGCGAGTTGCAGGCTGACGGTACTGCACTTTGCTCGCGTTGCCCTTCTCCACTGCGAGGCGCAGGCTGCGTCTGCCTTCCTCGTGGACTTCATACGCTAGCTACCGCGGGTAAAGCGGACCTTCTCTCTCCTGTGCATGTCCATGGATAAGACCGTAAGAACAGCTATTACCTTTGCTTTTTGATAATGACTGTCTCGATTTGTCTATTTTTCACTCTTTTGCCTTTCATTCTTTGAGGTCGCAGCATGTCCTTTGAAATAAGTCCTGCTTCTTCAATAGGAGGGCATGGCCTCTTGCTTCTTCCCTGATGCACTGATCGACGAGTCAACTACAACATTGGGGTGGCTTGCTTGGGTTGCATTGCAGCCTTGCGGGCCTCGAAGAAGCGCAATTCAGGTGTTCGGCGAAATGCTTCACCTGTAGCTTCCTGCCTGGCACTTTTCCAGGCCGGATGTTCTGGGAGAAGGAAAAATACAGTGTGCCGGATAAGCACCGTGCCTTCTTTTGTGTGTTCTTGGCAGTTGGGATGCAGAGTGGAGATTCATGGATGGCACTAGGCAGAACAGATGTGGGGTGCTGAGGCCAGGTTGATTGTTGAAATTACTACTTGAGTACGTGCTTAACGCTGATCAGTGTTCACACTTCGCTTTTCTTTTTAACCAGATGAAAAGCTGACATGATGCTGGATAAAGTCATACCAACAGGGAGGTCAACAAATGCTAGTATTTGTGAAGAGTTGTGCTTGAGAAAAAAAACGGCTGAATTGCTTGATCAAGTATGCCATCAGGGCTGTTCACATGCCGAAAGAAGATCAGTAATTGTTTTGATTGAGGACCAGCCCTGATCGAGGACAAACCACTCAAGGATTATGCTTCTTCTTGGGCTGGAGCTGTGTGGAGGACCAATGAAGGTGATTGAGATTAGAGTCAAACTGGCAAAGGGTTAGCTGATGGGTGAGACCATATGGATACCAGCATCCTTTCTTACTGTGAGAAAATTCTGTGTTAGTCTTGTTTTTCTGTCTTTCCATGCTATGCCTTTGGTCAGATCTCCCCTACCCTAATCATTTTCCACCATGATCTTATTCTAGGCATGAAAGTTGAATCTTTATGACTCCCTTGTATTGAAGCATCCTGTAATACATAATAGTTGGAGTTGGATGTGTTAAGACTTGCACTGTTACTGTCATGGTGCAAGTGTTGACTGCAAAGGAAAAATGATTAGCAAGGTTAAAATCATGTTACCATGCAAACTGCAATCATGGAGAACATCTGTCCAAGCTAGTATAGATTCTCCAGCGTGTTTGTTTCCACAAAATTTGTTAAAATTTCTATTTTTTCTTTTGTTTGTGAGCGGTTCCAATTTATCACTGTTTGATTGTGGAGTGAGAAAGTTAACTTTCCAGAAGACTTTGTGTAAGAAAATATAAGGGCTATTCAACAGAATTAATGAATCTTAAGGCTTTGTCACAATTTACGATAGTCCATTTAAGAATTATAGCATGCTAATGACACCACCTTCTGTTTGCTATATTTTCTTGCATCCCATATGTTCTGAGTTGTTTACATTTCTATAAACAAAGTTTTATGCCCATTAAGTCTGTATTCAGTAGGTACACTATAAGTCAACAATTGTCTGTTGTTGGTACTGTTGGGGCAATATCTATTGCATAGAATGGACAATGATCTTTCACTTGTCATCTTTCTTTATTTTCTGGTAGAAGCTATGATGTTACCACTACGTTGACTATGGATGCTCCTCTTCAACGGAATGGAGCCAGTTTAGCTGGGACCACCTCTGCAAAAAAAAAAGGATACCCATACGTCTATATATATCTCCTATGATGGAAGTATGCAATGAAGAAGTAGTAATCAAGTGTGAGAGACACTAGTTCATCTGTAGCTGATGGCAGTTGGAGGATTTGTGGACTGGAGGGGTAACCCAATAGACAGAAAGGTGCATGGAGGAGTCAGAGCAGCATGGTTTATGTTCTGTAAGTTGCTCTACTGGGTCTATTGATTGATTTATTGTTCCTGTCTTCCCTGTGTTATTTGGGTAATTTCTCACTAACAGTAGATTTGCCTATTGACATCGAAGCGTTTTTTATGCTTGTTCTCTCTTACAGTTCTGTCAGTGGCGACAAACATGGTGAACATTCCAAACATGCTGAATTTGGTTATGTATCTCGATGGAACCATGCATATGGGAGTTTCAAGCTCTGCAACCACAGTTACTAACTTCTTTGGTGCCACATCTGGGTTTGCTTTATTAGGAGCTTTCCTCTCAGACTCGTACATCACTCGCTCTAGAACCATACTCCTCTTTGGCCCATTGGAGTTTCTGGTAATTTGCCTCATGGTCTATTCAACGGTCTAAATATTCTGGGTATTATCCCTGGAAATTTCCTGATTGCACTTTCTTTTTATCTTTACTAGTGACAGCCTGCCAAGAAAAGATAAAACCTCAAAACGATAATACTCGCCACAGTTATTTTAGTCACAGCTAATGAATATAAAATGTACAACTAATAGCATCATACAGTTAGATGTTACAAACCCATGAAAATTATTTCACATGTTGCCTTTATTTTTTTTCTAACACTACTCTCAACTGTGATCACACCAATATTGAAAAAGCTGCAGTTGCCTGAAATTTCAAAAGCTGAAGTTGCCAAATCATTTGCCCAACCTCAAAGTAGTTGCTAACTTGGGATACATGCTATCGTAAAAAGCAATATTCTTACGATTTGCCAAGGAAAACAATATTTATGTCTCTTTCAGGATTAGTTAGGCATCAATTATGCCATGCATTCCTAAAAGAAACAGTGACATTAATTCAAAACTCCGGAAGTCTTGATCATATTCTATTAATTCTTCAACTATGATTTAATTCATCACAAGGAAAGTGACTACCTACTGTGGATCTGTGGCATAACCTTGAACTGAAGTCCACTTGATGAAGACATTAAAGGATTTCTATGTAAAAATGTACATTGGCATCTTCTTGTTTGTTTGTGGTTAAATTAACATTGATGTTCTTCATATAATTTACTTATAGATGCCTTCACTAGTTTAAAACATAATATCTGGACATAAATTTCCATCTTTGCTCACAGCCATCAAAAAAGTAGTTTCTGCTTCATACCGGTTTAAGTTCCCAGGTAACAGTCTACTTGTGCAGGGTATTGGATTGCTCGCTCTGCAAGCCTATCTTCCCTCGCTCCATCCACCGCCTTGCAATACTGAAGCAGAGCTGAGCAACTGTGAAGAGGTTCATGGCTTGAACTCTGTCATATTGCATGTAGGCTTGTACGCCTGGGCATTCAGTGAAGGCTGTATCCGTGTTTGCACTCCATCACTTGGAGCAGACCAGTTCGACCATGAAGATCCCTCTGAATCCCGCCAACAATCCAGTTTCTTCAACTGGTTCACCTTTGGAATCTCCTTAGGAGGTTTTATAGGACTGATTCTAATAGTGTGGCTTGAGAACTACAAGGGGTGGGACATTGGACTTGGTGTGTGCGCACTCCTAACTCTTCTTGGATTGCTCGTAGTTGCTGCCGGTCTCCCTTTCTACCGCAACCAAGTACCGGAAGGGAGCCCTCTAACTCGGATACTGCAGGTTATAAACTTAAATTGCATCTCTCAGAAGAAAATCACTGTTTGATATCTGCTAGGTATCTGAAAGATTGCTTTTTCCAGGTTCTCGTGGTTGCATTCAGGAACAGGAAGTACAAACTCCCCAAGAAACTTGAGGAAGCACAAGAAAACAGTAATGGACCGGATTCTATTGAAGTACCCTGTCATACAGATAGCCTGAAGTAAGCTTCAGTGAAATGCACATCCTTTTTCTGTTAAGGGTATCTGGCATGAAGTTTAAGACAATATGACCCTTTAATAAATGTTATAAAGTCTTCTATACACTTTTTTGCCAGATTTCTTGACAAAGCCTCCATCAACCATGGTGAAGATGGAGCCTGGTCAGTTTGCAGCACAATGAAGGTGGAGGAGACAAAGGTTGTTCTTCGAATGCTTCCCCTCTTCATCAGTTCCATGGTCGGTTATATCTCAAACCCTCTCCTCCTCACATTCACTGTGCAACAAGGCAGCATGACAAACACAAGGCTGGGCAAGATACATATCTCCCCTGCAACGCTCTTTGTGATCCCCATCACATTCCAGATGCTAATGCTCGCCATCTATGACCGCTTCCTTGTTCCATTCATGCGTAAGCGCACAGGATATGTCTGTGGTATCACTCACCTGCAGCGTGTTGGCCTAGGCTTTGCCTCCATGATAGTTGCGTCGGTGGTCGCAGCGGTCGTTGAGAGAAAGAGGAAGGAAGCAGCTGTGCAGATGTCCCTCTTCTGGCTTGCACCTCAGTTCTTCTTGCTTGGCGTCTCAGACGTGACATCGTTCGTGGGGCTGCTCGAGTTCTTCAACAGCGAAGCGCCACGGGGCATGAAGTCGATCGGCACGGCGCTGTTCTGGTGCGAGCTGGGTCTTGCTTCATGGATGGGCACGTTCCTGGTGCAGCTGGTGAACAAGGCTACAAGGCGTGGGCACCAAGGAGGGTGGCTCGAAGGTACAACCTTGAACAACAGCCACCTCGACTTGTTCTACTGGGTGGTTGCTATTGTCGGGTTGCTTGGCTTCTTGAACTACCTGTACTGGGCGAAGAAGTATGTCTACCGGCATAATCCACGCATGGTCACCCCATCAGTGGATCAGGATTCACCATGATAGATGGCACTTGAAGCACCATTTACTTCACAGAAAATAAAAGGTGGGTTTCCTAGCAAAAGAGTAACCATGCACCTTTCAAAAAAAAGCAAAAAAAAGAGTAACCATGTACTGATATAAGTTTGTATTATGCTGTTTGTGTTCAGTTGATTGGCTGGATTTGATCATGGATCATTCCGATCTTATATTGAAGTTCTTTCCATGAAAGAAGGATTTGACAATTGTGTACTGGTGGGTTTCGGTGGCAAAGTATCTTATTCAGAGACAACTCTAATACAATTGTATGTCTATGACCGTACGAAACAATGTCCAATTACATCTCTTTCCATTTTCCTGGCACCTCTTGGAATTAATCGTGCATATCTTGCTGCCTCCGTTACAAGAAAGAGGAAAGTATCAAGAGCAGTATTCAGAAGATTTTCTGGATCTTCCTTTTTTTAAAACAAACAGCACAAGACACTGTGATGTTTCACAGGAGGAAAAAATTACAAGACTACAGCCTTGGAAGACTATAGTCAGGAAAAGAAAAGCAAAACCATCACCACACGCAGATAGAGCTAACACACTCCAAGGAACTAGCACAACACCGACCGCCGCTATGCAAGGTTGGACGCCACCATACCTACAACGTAGCCACCATTGAACCGTCCACCAACGCCTCTTAACATCTGAAATACTAGCCTTTCGGACATCACCAACGAAAAGGGTTGCAGAGGGAGAGGGCGAGAGAAGAAGATCCACTCTCCCTCATGCATAGGGATGGCAATTGGCCATGACGGTCACAGGTAGTACCTACCCATACCTGTACTCGTGAGGAAATTTTTTGCCCGCGGGCATACCTGTTACCACATGACAGGTAAGGAAGGTTGTCCATACCCGTCGCTCATGAACGCCGTGTGAGGCGGGCAGTGGCCGGAGGCAGTCGGGCAGGCAGAGGGCCAGGACAGCCAGCCGGCAACCAGAGGCGGGTGGCCCCTGGCCGGGGCGGCGGGCGCCTCCTCCGATCTTCCCCGTGGCTGGCGGGCGGGTAGGCGGAGGGCCAGGATGGCGGGCGACCGGCCCCCTGGCCGAGGCAACGAGCGACCCCCTAGAAGGTGGCGGCTGGGACGGTTGACTATGGCTGGGGTAAGCGGCGGTTGTGAAGAAAGGGAAGAAGGAAAAGAGGAAAAATTGAAAACCCTACCTGTCTCTTTTATACTTAGTTGATTGAGAGCCCACATATTAGTTAGTGTGGCGGATAAACGGATGAAGCGGGCATGGGTAGTCATTACCCATACCAATACCCGTTTACCCATCGGGCACAATTTTCGACCCAATAAAAAACCCATAGGTACTAAATGCAGAACAAATTCAACCCTATTAGGGTTTTTGCCCGCGGGTAAATGGGCATAATTGCCATCCCTATTCATGCAAACTCACCGCCGTGTAGAAGCGCCAACCCCAATTGTCTAAAGTGGTAGAGGCAGAAACAAGATTTCCTAGGCGACGCCATAGCACTATCGTCACCTGTTCAGTAAAACTGAATGCGGTTTTCACCCGAAGTGTCCGCCAGAGACAGAGCGAGATGTCGCCGTCAAGAAGGATCATGGCACTTGAAAGTATGTCATTGGTGGCCCAGAAGCCTCTGGGCAAGGCTTTCGCCTACCACCTAGCCATCCCTGCGGTCCTAGCCCCATTGTCTCAACAGCACCGACAACCGCCGGCGTATAGACACCGCTGGACTAACGCCCCTCCACTGGCCAGCCTCCACCCTTGTCTGCACGTTGATGTGCAGCTGTTCGCTCTAGGGCGCCAACCTCATCTGCACACCACTTCGTCGCTGCAAGTCAAATTGCCGCAAGGGCCGAGCACACCCGCCCTACCTAGCGTAGGTCTGTCCTGTTGCCGTCGGCCTAGCAGCCCCCTGCTCCTCCTCCTCCATAGGGCGCCAGCAAGGTAGCAGCGGTCCTCCTCCAACACAGTCGCCCCAGCAGCCCCCTCCTTCTCCATTGAGCGCCAGCAGGGTAGCGGCTGTCCTCCTCCATCACCGTCGGCCCAACAGGCCCCTCCTCCTCCTCCTACTCCTCCGTCGAGCGCCAACAGAGTAGCGGCAGATGCCAGACCCAGGTCCAGCCGCCCACTACCACCGCCGTCGTCGAGGCCGAGGGAGGTCGCAGCAACACTAGCCGCACCGCTTCCATGGCCACACCCCGCCACCTCGCCTCCGTGGCCGCACCCGGCTGCCTCGCCTGCACACCGGGGGGTGACGCCTCCATGGCTCCGTCTCACCCTCGCTGCCTGATCTGGCCATAGGGGCGCCATAATCGGCGGCCTGAGCCGCCTCCTCCACGTCCTCTACCCCGCTGCCACCACCACCTTCCACTGCCGCCTATCACTCCACTGCGCTGGCTTGCCTCCTCCTCGCTGCCGTCCGCCGGCCTCCTCACCGGATCCGACCAAAAGGGGCTCGAATTTGGGCGGCGCCTCCCTGGTTGCCTCGCTACCCCAACCGATGTGGTGTGCTCATGGGCGGCTGAAAATGGTAGGAAATGATCGAAAAAATCCTTAAATTATTTTTATTTTTATATATTATATTTGGAATTGAAATCGGAAGCGGTAACGTAAGAAATGAAAACAACTTCAAAAAATTCGGAAACATCGAAAACGGAGTTGTTCGATCGGAAATTCATCGATATCGGTCGAACATCAAGAATTCAAATCGAAAATAACTTTACCTCACATATGATATCTAGAGTAACTCACATAATCGCTAAACATAATAATAGCAATGTCATATAATAATCACCCTCGCAAAATATTGATAAAATATTGAAGAGTAAAGTATAGGGGATGAGATTTAGGGAATCTATCGAAGAGTACAAACATATAAGAGAGAAATCTTTTAGGACCATGCCCTAAATAAAGATAGAGTACAAACATATAAGAGAGGAATCTTTTAGGACCATGCCCTAAATAAAGGTACATAGGATAAGTTTTTAGGACAACTCTTGAAGATGCTCTAAGCTTTTTCTTTCCTCTTACAAATTGTAGAATAGTTGCAATCGCCGCCCTCAGCCTCTATCACCGACGCCGCCTCCGGCCTCCGGCCCCGCTGTGCCATCGCTCCGGCCTCGGCCACCGACGCTGCCGATGTCCACCGCCGCCTTCGGCCTTGGGCCTCCACCACCACCTCCGGCCTCGGGCCGTCGACGCCGCCTCGGGCCTCTACCGCTGCCGCCGGTGTCCACCCCCGCCGTTGCCGCCTCCGGCCTTGGCCTCCACAGTCGACGCCACCCTCGGCCTCGGCCTCCACCGGCGACGCCGCCCTCGGCCTCCACCACCGTCTCCGGTCTCGGCCTCGGCCTTATCCAGTGAGCCTTAATTTTATTTCCGAATCAGTACCATCGGTAAATTTCCGAATAAATACGGTAAACTTCGGAAACGGTCGGTAAACTAGTGAAACCATTTTCGATACCGTTTCCGAGACCCCGATACCGTTTTCCAGATCATTTCCGACCAGTACCGAAAAAAATGAAAAACAGTGGTAAAATCCAGAAAACGGCGTTGATCGATTCGGAAATTTTTCCGACCGTTTTCAGCCCTACTCATGGGAAGGAAAGAAAGAGCCCCCGTCGCTGTTCTTGCAACCGATGCGGATGAGTTGTCTTTAGACTCTTCTGGATCTTATAAAATACAACAAAATCAATATTGCACTATTTTTTATCATTGCTACAAATCCAACAAATTACAGCACACAAAAAAATATCCTTAAACAAAGGATCACTTGTAAAAGAAGATATTGTCAAAAGGGCATATGTACTATAACTTTACAAGGCATTTCAGTTTATTGACTCTATTACAAGTAACTCTATCCTTGCATACCTATAGAGTGAGTCGTTAGATGTTTTATTAAGATTTATGGTATACTAGAAAAAGAAATATGATATTATGTTTTTTTGAAATATGTGCTATACGTATGAATTTTAAAAGCAAATATGACGATAGGAGTGTAGGTGCACATGTACTTGCGTTGTAAATACTCTTTCCTTCCAGCTAGGACATGTATGCGCACGAGATGTGGAGATGTGGCGACCACTCCAAAGTCCAAATTATTCAGGGAAATCTGTAGCGGTCGTGACGGCATGCAGCTCCAGGTTAACTAGAGATCTCCGCATCACCTGAAGCATTATGAGACATGCATGAGAGCACGTGAGTATCAAGAGCTAGCTAGCAAGCTACCTATAGTGGTATGAGCCATCTATAGTCGCCTAACCTCTCCAGGGTACTTCTCTCCTGTAAGGCTCATCAAGAACACTCTTCAAACATATGTAGGAGTACGAGAAGTATATATGGCTAGGTTAAGATTAGGAGAAGCATAGATGACACTTGATGAAGGGTATGTAGACTGAAGAGGGAATGCAGCGGATGCAAGAAAGCATGGAAGCACCAAGGCAACACTCTTTCTCTATGGTAAGTTATTGCACTAAGTACTTAGGGCTCATTCAGTTTGTAGCCGCTTTTAATCATACCAAAATTTAGTAATAATAAATTTTGGCACATTTTGATATTTCTGAATTTTGGTAATGTTGAATGTGTTTGGTTTGCAACCATACTAAATTTTAGTATCGTTTTTATGAGATAAAACTTTCGAAACTACCAAATTTTGGTAACGTAGCAATGGCAAGGGTTGAAAATAAAAACAATCTGAATATGCTCTTAATTTGTTATGGCTAGCCATTATTGTTTTGCTTTAGGTGCATGTTCTTTGTGCATTGAGATGCATGTAGTCTTGTCTCTTGTTGCATACAAAAGCATGCAGTGCATGAAAAATGAGCGTGTTTTATACTTTTGTTCTCGCAACTTTTTATATGCTTCTTTGATATGTTGTATGAATATTTCTATGGTGTTTCAAGGTGGGGGCACATATGCCATTGCAATGGCCATGATCGATCAAACGTGCCAACAATTTTTAAAAACAGCCCAAATGACAGCAGTCAGCACAGCATGAAGCACTAGTAGATCCAAAATCTGCCGCTCTGGACGAGTTTGGCACAAAATCAGATAAAAGAGGCACGTGCTAAATTCTAAAAACTTAAAAAAAAAGAGTATGTTCTTCTCTGTGCCATATATCCATATAATTCATTCATGCCGAATTGAATTGTGACTTGGGGGCTTGGATGGATGTCCTGAAAAGCGGGAGTGAGTCATACACTCATACAAAAATATTGAACTAGATCATGAATATCATATCAGTTTCAGAAAAAAAATGTAACGTCACAAAATCTTTATCTATTATACAAATTGAAGTTATTTTCACTAATTTTTGGTATATTGTCCGACTTCCATACGATTCCCTTTGTAAAAAGGAGAACTCGAACTAGATACAATGTCCATGGCCCAATAACCGAAGAATATTTGCTTGAGTCCGAGGCAAATAAAAGCCTGCATGACCTTGCTGCTGCCAAACGGCCAAAGCCAATCGCCAAGACCTACTACCGTCCAATTTCAACTTGATTCCTCTCCGCATGATACTCGAGGTAAGAGAAAGCTCCATTTGTTCTTCCATTAAGATTTGCACTAGCCAAAGGTTTTAGTGTTTAATCGAACAATTAATTTCATTAATTATAGTAACATGCTTCCAAGATATCTTTACATACTTATTAAATTCCAGCCCAAACAAATATTGCATCCCAAGCTCAAGTACTACCTGCTTCCTATTCCTATTCCAGTTCAACAACACCACAAAAGAACGAGTACATGTACTGGTACAGAGTTACACAAATTCAAATTCAAAGGACTCCCAATAAATGACAACTACGACGCCGTACATATATAAGAGGTCAAAGTTACACGAAAACATATATTACCTTTTAAGCGTGTCGGACACCTCAAATATTACATTATTGTACAATCTTCTGCCTGTCACCGTGATATCTGATAGGTGGGATCCATACACGCATAATAGCCACCTGTCCTTATGTGTATATGAGGGCATCCAATTGTATACCAATATAGCACTTGAAGCACTGAGTAGTAAACAGGAGAAATATTCGACAAGGTAATTCACCAGTTATATCCGTTGTATGCTCGTCAAACCATTCGAAGATGGCAACCAGGAAACTACATACAACAGAGACTGATCTTCAGGGAGGATACCAAGCGAGGATTTCAAATGTTAAAAACCCACACTAATACAAAACTAGCCCAAGAAGAACTAGTTCCGTACGTTCATCTTAACTAAGATATCACAAATACAAGGTACATAAGATATAACAGAGTACAGATAGTTAATTTACAATTATTATAGATACATAGGCCGACAAGCCAAATTTATTTAAGGTTCTGCGGAAGCTTGTCTACCAAAAAACCCATAAGCATATCGACTAGGGTAACCCCTAATAGGAACCATCTTGAAAATCTTCGTCACCGGTAGGATAGCACTCATCACTAAGTATACCATCATCTGTAAACAAGTCTAATAATAACAGTAACAAGATCAAGTGTCAATACATTATCTAATAATATACTGGCAATGCAACATCTAAATTCTACATACAAAGGTATATCAAAGAGAGCTTGTAGTATAGCTAAAATTTGCTTTAATTTTAGTTGGTAACATTTTTCAATATCAATTATAAAATGAATACTATTATAGTTTCATAATAGAATATCATGGCATGAGCTTATACATATATACATGGCAATTTACTATACTCCATGATAGTAGTTTCATTAACATCAATTGAATTAAGATTTCAAAATTTCAAGAAACAAGTTCAAATGCATTTAGAAAGATCCAAAACTATACTCCTGTCACTTCACTATACCATCCATAATCGTGGACACGGTTAACCGATTAGTTTCTACTCTGTAGAGTTCGTACATCTTTACCTACATGACGCATAATAGTAATCATGTAAAAACATGTCATGCGATACTAGAAAGTACCCGTTTTACTATCTGCGACGAAGCTAATTCATTGCCTATGATCCAACCTTACATGAGCACGGTGAGTGAGAATTCCACACTAAGTCCAAATCTTTAGTGCCATCAGGATGATTGGCCTACTGAACCTGACGTCGTGGTGAAGCAACCAGCGAGGCACTATACCGTTGTATTAGTCACACTTAGACGCTCATGCCGCTAAGTGAACAGCCGTTCCTTCACGATAAACATGAGTAGTTCTTATAAACTATTAAGCAAGACTAGCTCATACTACAATGGCTTCCCAATGCAAGGTCAAATCATAAACAACTTCTCAATTAAGATTATCTCATACTAACATATGTGAATGTACTGTATACACAAATGATGACAAATAGTTCAGTCCTTAATCAACCCAGGCGAGCATTCCCCCTATCGGTATACAACTATCATATATGTATACCACTTGTTGCCCAAGTTTGAAAACTAAGTTTTCATCATTTCAATTCACAATTAATTTAAGAGTATACTTCTGATTGAGAAATGTGAATCATCAAAACTTAAATTTAAATAGTTGCTATAACATCTAATAAAAATATCTAAACAGGACTAACCATATTTCATCTGTAAACTTATACTTTTAACCCATATGAATACAAGAAAAGTACTTCAACCAAATACAGAACAACTACCACATAAGCAGTGCAAGGGTACTTTTTCTAGTGTTATCATAATTTGCACGCCGGCCAAGCAAATACGGAACAACTACCATATAAAAAGGAAGTGGGAAACATATTTGTTATTTTTATTTCAAGCCAAATAACGGATAAATTAGACAAATACAAGCCGAATACTTTGAACAGCTCAACATATAAAAAAGAAGTCGAATAACGGGCAGGAATGACACATCCAACACATCAACATCTGGGAGTGAGTCTAGCAGTAGGATTATATTCCGATCTTCCACAATTCTCTTCTTTCAAGGAAATAAAGTACTAATACACGTTGGGCAAATTGATACTAGTATATGGTCCAACCATCACTTCCAAACTTCAATACAAAATAGGCTGAAGGTTAAAAAAAACCTACAAAGTCTTCCTTAATTTATCACGTACCAATCTAATAAAAATCTGACGAAAATCTCATGTTCAGGAACCAATATTCCTTTTGTTTCATTCAGGGCTAGCAGACCGAAGGAAATCTTTCACTTAATAGTGCGTGCAGCGCAACTACTGAAGGCAAAAAAGAAAAAAAAGAGAAGTAAACCAAAACGACATCACAACTGACAAAGTATTAGATACAGATCATGCCTGCAACGTCGACCATTTTTACTTAATTAATTCTTTCCCGCAGATGTGCAAGTAGTACGCTGCATGCTACTCTAAACTTTTGACCCCATGCCACATAAACACGTGGTAATTGATTAAAGTTGTAAAGAACTACTCTCTCCGTTTCATACTTAAAAGATGTTTTGACTTTTCTAAAAATTAAACTTATTTAAATTTAACCAAATTTATAAAGAAATGTAGCAATATTTCTAATACAAAATAAATATACTATCAAAATATATTCAATTTTGGATTTAATGATAATAGTTTCGTGTTGTAGATGTTACTATGTTTTAGTATAAACTTAGTTAAACTTAAATAAGTTTAACGTTAAAAAAGATCAAAACGTCTTATAATATGTAACGGAAGGACTAAGTAGTCAAAATCGCCTCCTGTACAGAATATTGATCAGAATTCTGAAGTAGAATTTATGTTCTGTTTGGAAAGCTTAAGATTCTAAGAAGCAGCCAGTGAGAAATCAGCTGGTAAGAATATGGAGTTTCCTAGCTTCTAGCTTTTAATTTATTTTCTGGATTCTACAACTATAAATTCTTAGAATGAATCTGAATTTTTTAGAGAGCCTCTACCAGCTAAAGAAGCTCTCCAAACAAGGACTTAAATTGTATATAAGAATTCAGACAAAAGTAAATTTGAGCAAGTCTCATATGCCCGCAAATACCTGTCCTCAGAAATCAGGTGGCTAGACGGCTAGGCCTGTAAGAGTGATATACTTGCATATGTATATCTGAACGGATCATCCTTTTTTGTTTTTTTGGATTTAACTCCATTATTGAATTGAATCCTGTGTGGCTGTATCCATTATACTTTCCTTTTTTCAAAATATAACTAGCTAGAAATGTTTTAGAAGAATTAAAGATCGGGATGAAAGATGTAAAATGTTCTTATTAATAAATGGTGTGTTGATAAGAATTAAAAAAAAGTAAGATATGGTTCTCAAGAATTAGTGGAATAATACGATCCACTAAACATAACATAGAAAATAATAAAATAAAAATCACCTTTTATTTGTTTTAAGTAGTTATATTTAAAATAAATTTAAACTATATTTTGGGCGGAGGAAATATATATATTTTTGCAGTCGTGCTGCGCAGATGTCCTAACAGCCAAACTTCAGCTTTGGTGGCCTACTTCCATGGGACGTTGGTTTAATGATTTTCCACCTGTCAAAGGATATCTTTAAATCATAACCGTCCATTCTTCTCGCCTCATTTTATCTTAATCATCCATTTATTTTTATGTTCCAATTCCACCCATCATAACCCATTATCCAAACGTGCACTAATATCCTGTCCTTTTCTACTTTTTCTCTAGATTTTTAAAACAGATTATTTACTTGAGGTTTCTAAAAATACGATTTCTTAAAAAAACTTTCTTCTGCTATATTGATTAGACCACCTATTCTAAACTATTTACAAAATTTATTTTTAAAATATTAATTTATCTTGTTAATAAAAACAATCTATATAAAAATCTCAATAAAAAGCTATCTCAAACATAGCATAGGTATCCTTTGGCTCAGCTTTTGGCTGGTACTTATTCCCTCGTTTTTGATGACTATATTTTTCGAACTGCTAAACGGTATATTTTTTTAAAAAAATTTCTATATAAAAGTATTTCTAAAAATCAAATAAATTCATTTCTCAAGTTTGTAATAGCTAATACTTAATTAATCATACGCTAATAATGTTTTTGTTTTGTGTATAGCTTATAAGCCACTTTCACAAGCACATCCGAACGGGGCCTGGCTTCCTTCCAATCTAGGGTTGAGCTGATATTTTTGATGGCACGCAAAACGATGAAAAATGAATTTAATTAAATTTTTAAGAAACTTTTATATAGAATTTTTTTAAAAAATACACCGCTTAACAGTTCGAGAAACATTTGAAAAACGAGACACTGCCTTAGCCCAACCTCCGTTCCAAATACAGCCTTGGTTGAAGTAAGGCTTCACAGGATACTAGTTAGGGTAGGAACTCCTGAAAATGCCCTTGCCCACCCATCTCTAAGAGATGGGCTGTGCCGAAACGGGCTGGCTCGGGCACGGCTGTACAGTAGCCGATCCAGATGGTCGTGCCGTGCTTAGACCGACATCTCAGCCTGTGAGCCGGCTCGACACGGCACGGTTGCCACCGGGCAGGCACGGCATGGCCCAAACACGAGCATGGCCTGATCGGCCCATTATTTTTTCATATTTTTTCTAATTTTCTCCTAATTTTTTCTACTATTTTCATTTTTTTTCTCATTCTTTTCTAATTTACCTTAATATTTTTCCTTCAATTTTCTATTTTTTGCTTTTTTTTTCCCGCCTCACATTTTCAAATTTTATGGACAAAAACGTACTAATGGGCCTTCGGCGACACGTGAACCGATTTAAACTCGTACCAATACGACACGGCCCGGTATCTACATAAGCCATCTCTAGGCCAAACATTCGGCACGTGGGCTAACACGATATAGCTCGCTATATTGAGCCATGCCTCAACGGATTGTGGCATAGCGGACGATGCCGGACCGAGCCTCGGGCGTGCCGGTCCGGTAGGCCCGTCTCGCCATCTATACATCTCTTCGCCTCCGTGGAGATGAGGCGGAAGTTTGCCCGGCCACCGGATTTCTCCCCGTTCTCTCCGGTCGCTGCCACCGGCCTCGTATTCACCGGACACGGGGATGTGGACTGCCCTGGGAGCCAACCTCCGCCCCCACCTCGCTAGATCTGTGCTCGCTGACCTGGAGGGAAGCGAGCAAGTGAGAGGGGAGAAGCAGCGCGATCACTGATGGTCCCGAGAAGAGTTCGCCGGAGGAGGAGGAGGGAGCGGCCACACCGTCATCTCCACATTAATGAGCAGGGAGATGATCGGGTTTCGGGGCAATGGAAGGGAAACGGAGGAGGGCACACCGCCTCACCGGAGGTGGGGCAGGAGGGAGCGGCCATGCCGCCACTACGGCTTGCTGGAGGAGGAGCAGGAGGGAGAGGTCGCGCCACTGCGATGATTCTCCGGAGGTAGGGATGCGGGTCAGTGAGGACGAGCCGACGAGCCGGCGAGGATAAGGAACATGGGAAATTTTGGGACAAATTCGTCGTACTAGAGTGGAGGTGAGTTTACAATGGCATCCCCAAATATTAAAACCGACCACTTTGCAAGCATACTTTCCGTGTCATTTTGGATTTGTTAACATTTTGTTCGAATGAACAATCAAATCGAAGCTTTTCTTCGCCTAAAAAAAGATTTTAATTTGTGAGGGAAGTAGTTTCTGCTTACAGGCAATTAAGCTTCTAAGATGAGGAAAGTAGAGGCAAAATGCTGAGTTATAATCATTTTATGTTTGAAATGCAGGGCTATATGTTGCTAGCATTGCAAGCCCACTTGCCTTCGCTTCATCCTCCGATTTGTGAGGTAAACAAAGATCCAAGCAAATGTGAGCCAGCTCAAGGCTGGAACTTAACACTGCTCTACTTGAGCTTATAAATGTTTGCCATTGGGGAGGGTTGCATGCGCGCTTGCGTACCGATCCTTGGTGAAGATCAGTTAAGCAATGATGATCCACAAGAATCACATCTCAGGAGTAATTTCTTAAGCTGGCTCAAGTTTGCAAACTCTCTTGGAGCGCTTATTGGATTGGTATTCCTAGTGTGGATCGAGAATAAATTGGGTTGGGACATTGGCTTTATGTTGTCTGCCCTTATTGTTCTTGTAGGGCTGCTTATAGCAGCCAGGGGACTGCCTTTCTATGGAATGCGCAAGCCCAATGGAAGTCCTCTAACTAGAATATTGCAGGTAAAAATTCATATGTCACGATTATGTACTTCTATCAGTATTAATTTGGTATGCATATTGATTATAATGAATTCATTTATGATTAAGTTATTTTGATGCCAACTGGTTAGTCCTGCTTTATATTATCCACGATCCATTTTGTGGATGTCAATTCTATACAAGAAGGATACTGTTATCCAATGTTTTATACACTTTTGCTTGATAGCATTACATTGCATTATAGTACCTTCCATGCTTATTGCTGGAAAGTCACCACGCCTATCTTTATAAATTTCAGATAACAGATTGATTACACATAAAGCAATAAAGAAATGTCCTTTTCTGCACATCAATCTAAAACAAAATTGAATGTACCAAGATAAAACAAGAAAAACATAACATCCAATGGTTCGCAAGTAGTCAAATTGTATTGCTGGTAGCTCTCCAGGTTCTTGTCACTTCATCAAAGAAGACGCAGGCTGCCGTTGTTGATGCTGTTGAGCTACAAGAGATCAGCACATCAGATCATGTAGGTGGGGATGGAGAAGACAAATCCGACAGCAAAAATATTTGGTTAGTTCCCTGATAATAAAAAATTCCCAGAAATTTTACTTATAGCACAAATCACTATTGCACATGTACTTCTGAAAACAATGTATATGAATTGTTAACTTTTAAATAAATGAAGATCTAAGAGCATCATAATTCCTTTTTTGTGAAAATCATAGCAATACCATAACAGCAACTCAATCATAATCTCCCTAAGACCGTAACAGATTTTTGGACAAATCCTGGATACATGATGGGAATAACAATCCATGTTTTCTGCAGCACCACTCGAGTTGAGGAAACAGGGGCTATCGCCTTGATGCTTCCAACCTTCATGAGCTGCCTACTCATCTACTTGCCCTTCACGTTGCTCATGACATTAACCATACAAGTTGGCAGCATGATGGACTCAGGGATAGGAATGATCCAGATAAGCTCTGCCTCTCTCATTGCAATCCCAACAGCATTGCACATGCTGATGCACCCATGCTACGGGAGAATCTTGATACCGCTGCTGAGGAGATTCACAGGCCACACCAACGGTATCACCCCTCTGCAGAACATCAGTGTTGGCTCTGTATGTGGGATAGTGGCAGCATGCATTGCCATGTTGGTGGAAGCAAAGAGGCTGATGGTCGTGGAGCAGCAAGGGCTAACGTTATTAGCAGCCGGTGTCCCGATGTCCATCTTCTGGCCGGTGATGTAGTTCTTCCTGCTAAGCATCATGGATATAGCATCTTTTGGTGGGCTGGTTGAATTCACAAAGAACGAGGCACCTGATCCAAAAACAAAGCATATTGCACCTGCAGTGCAGTCTCTTCTGTTTGGAATAGCAGCCTGGTCAGGATGTGCCTTTGTCCAGTTCGTCAGCAGAGTGACAAGGCATGGAGACAATGGAAGAGGATGGTTGGATGGAAGAAACTTCAACAGGACAAGCCTTGATCGCTTCTTCTTCTTACTGGCAACCTTCGAGCTGGTGGCATTTATCAATTATGCATTCTGGGTGAGGAGATATGCCAAGAAAAGAGTCAGTACCGTTAGATTAGATGGCGAAAATTTGGGAGCTTAAATATCCAAAGAGTATGCAACAGATAGGGAAGAGAAACCAGTGTAATTAATTTTCTTTAGTTAGCCCATCTATGTTGTATAGGTGGTAACAGAGAAATCATGTAATCTCATTGGTTTATGGCAGCTTGACAGAACTTATGGTCAATACAATGTAGTGTACAGTGTGTTCTCTCTATCTGTTAATTTGTAATCGAGCCTTCGAATCCAACAGCCTATATTGAAAGTAGATGTCTGATAAGGCTTGTAACTTTGTCTTAGGAAGAACATCAATATCCGTGTTACCTAAACTGATGACGGACAAGGCTTGTAAAAATAGTACAGGTGGCTAGGTTATGGAACAATGAGAGTATGTGCTGTACTGACATAAAATGATCATTTCTGTTTAGCTTTCAAGCTTCAGTTATCTCATGTGATAAGAATTACAAGTAATTTTATAGTAAGCATGAAAAATTAATAACATTGTGCTCCAAAAATATATATATGGTCCAATGAAATAAGATGTCAGCAGAACACCACAAACCTTACCGGAACACTATATTTGTTTCTTTCAAATTGAAACGAAGTATTGACGATACCCAAAGATGATTTTCTTTGTATGTGTGTTGCAGGCTCGCAGTTCGGCTTGATGAAATTTAATTGCTGTTAGAAGACCTTCGATTCAGCTGCCAATGGACAAGTAAATCTTTGTTTTAGCCACCATGACCTCTCTAATCTAATGTTTAAGGGTGATGGTTGAATTTGAAACTTTTCCTTTTTGCTACTGACGTGCATTTCAACAAATTGTATAATCATGTTGGTCAATGATTAAAAATAATAGTTAGCAAATATATTTTGTTACAGCGTATCTTTTTTAACTAATATTTTTAGAGTTTTAGGTTTTAGTTTCTCTTATTTATACTTTTTATATCCGTATCAGGTTTGAGCTGATGTCATCTCCATCTCCATGAAAACACATTTTAGACTAGTGGATGGCTGGATGCTTAGGTTGAAAGGTAAAACCACAATTGTGTTGCTCCATGATGGTTAATACGTGGGAAATCAACTGTAAATTACAAAGCTAACTTTTAACAGATAATCAAGAGACTCTTGTTAATCACTAGAAGTTTGACCTAATTGGTAGAGTTTATTATGTTCCGTTATGCATAAACATTTCGTGCTCACGATTTAAGCAGCAATGCTTCTCACAGGAAGTTTGTGTCTTTAAAGACTTCTGCCCAAAACAATTAATGAATTACTAAGAGCTTAATACCAAAATATCATCCAGAATGATGACATGCTGACTTGCAGGCCTCTATACTCCATGTGTTTCTCTAGATATTTGTACATCAGTTTCAATGCATACCAGTGACAGATTGCTTAGAAAACTTTGTCAGTGACACCCTCCATATTTTGGCCAGTAGGGAGTAGGATTCTGAATCTGAAAGTCAACTTGGTGTTTGACTGTTGGGGCGCTGATACTGTTGGTGCTTGCAAGTTGCAATAGAGACGGGCCGACGGCATATAATAGTCAAGGATATTATTTTGTCATTTTGTTGTTATGACTTCTTCAAATTTGACCCGTTCATCCGTGATTAATACCTGTGACTTTGATTATCCATCTGTGATTTATACCCCCCTGATGCTGCAATGGATGCAATGTGCAGGCAATAATCGAAAGGGAAATAAGTGAACTCATCAGCAGAACCATGGCAGTTGGAGGCTTTGTGGACTGGAAGGGAATTCCTATCAATAGAACGGTGCACGGAGGAGTCAGAGCAGCATGGTTCGTATACTGTAAGTGATTGCCTGTTGACTTGTTTTATCTATATTTCCTGAATTATGTAATCATGTATAGTTACTCCTTCGATTTCAATCTTATTTTCGTCTTTTAAATTGCTGAAGGATTTTAAACATGTTTCTCTTACAGTTCTGACTGTGGTAACAAGCACATTCAATGTCCCAAACATGCTGAATATGGTTACCTATCTCCATGGAACAATGCATATGGGAGTCTCAAGCTCTTCAACTACAGTGACTAATATTCTTTGTGCCACGTCTGGGTTTGCTCTGTTAGGAGCTTTCCTCTCAGACTCTTACATCACTCGAGCTAGAACTATACTCCTCTTTGGTCCATTGGAATTTCTGGTAATTTGCTTGGTCTATTCAACTATATACATGATGCCTAGTATGATAGAAGGAAACTTTTTTAAAAAATTTCTGCTGCTAGTTACTGAGTGAAAACCTATCAATAATAAAAAATTTAGTGATTTTTCTGGCAGTTTTGTCAATGAAAGAACTAAACAAAAAATCAGCAGGATGACAACATCACTACTAAATGAACACTGAAAACAAACTTCACTCGTTGCATAATGTTACTTTTCTTGTAGTATCTAGTTGTGATCTCATGAAGATATAAAGAGATCTGTTGAAAATCTGTAGTGTCCAAGCCTCCAAGGCTGAAGTTCCTGGAGTAATTCTATAAAGCTTGTTGTTGGAATATGTGCAAAGAAAATTTAGGTTTATACAATTTCAAGAGTGACAAAATTCCCATTCCTGGAAACAGTGATATGCTTTTAATATATTTAAACAACTCTGGAGATTTATAACTCTAGCTTACAACTGTTGGTTATTTTATCGGCTTAGAGATAAGATAAGAGATAGAATTCGTGATCGGTGGATTCAACTAATTTTCTCTAAACCGAAGGAAACCCCCGAGCCCCACTAGTGCACATATAAAAGAAAAATTCAGAGAGAACGGGACGCCGCTCGCTCTCGGACACAAAACCCTAATTGTGCCCGATCGACGATTGCACTAGAAGGGGTTCGTGAGGTCCTTACACGTCTCGACACCGGCGACCAAGATCAATCAAGCCGGTGTCGGCACACACAGAGAAGAGAAGCATCAAGAAGAAAAGGAAACAGAGAAGAGGAAATCAAGATGGCATCACAAACAGGTCAGTGATTAGAATTAAATTTTTCGCATAGGTGATTGAACTTCTAAGGGGATTAAACTCAGTGAATCAATTTTATTCAACACTGTATTTTTTTTTTAATTTCTCCAACATTGTGGTATCAGAGCCTAGCCCCTTAGAAATCAATCCCAATCATCATCCCTCAGTGAAGCCGTTAGAAATTTAACTCGGCAAGAAACCCTAAAACCCCAAATCTGAAGAACCCTAATTTGAATATGTCGGCGAAATGGGATAGGGGGTCCCACATACCCTGGGGACGCGTGGGTCATCGGCCAAGTCAGTTCCCCGAGGGGCCATCTCGTCTTCGGTCCCGGGGCGCCGCGCCTATCGGCCCCGGGCACGTCCCTGGGGCGCCCTCGCCTTCGGCCCCGGGCACGACCCCGGGGCGCCGCCTCTATCGGCCCCGGGCCCGTCCCCGGGGCGCCGTCCCCACCGGTTTCGGCCCCGAGGCATCGTTGGCCCCGGGCCCGTACCTTGCCTCCGGGCGCCATCGTCTCACTCCCTGCCCGGAGCCCACACGTCGGTCTCCGGCAGGAACGATGGACCAGCTCTCCAAATATCAGCATTAATGATGAGGCGACGGGGCACGTTGCCCCTGTCGTCCGCTCCGCCACGCGTAAGTGTCTCAGGACGGCCCCCCGTGGACACCTGACTGCTGTCAGAGGCCTGTTGACTTCTGTGGCGAGGGCGTGCGCCGAAGTCCAAGCAGTCAGAGACTCTTGACTTCGGCAGCGTGCTCCATCACATCCCATCACATCCTCACGACTCTACCGCCCGCCGCATACCTACTCCGGCATGGGCTCAGCAGGCGGGGACGAGAGCGACCAGACGCTCCACCGACTCCGGCGCAAGCTTTGCAGGCGGACGTGAGCAACTGGACGTCTTCCAACTCCGGCGTGGGCGTCGCAGGCGGAGGGGAGGACCAGAGAACTCTCCAGAAACTCTCTCTCTCTCTCTTGGTGTGCTGGTACTGTGGACTCCCTTGATTATAAAAGGAGGATCCAAGCCACCGAGAACGGGGGGCCGAACTAGACAGGAGCTTCCCCGTCCTCTAACTCTCTGCTCTGCACCCCCGAGCTCACTCTCTAACCACTGTTCTTCTTCTCCGGCTCCGGCCGTGAGCTAGATACACCTTGTAACCATAATACCACATTCATCCACCTCATAGCAAAACACGCACAGGAGTAGGGTATTACGCTCCGACGGCCCGAACCTGTATAAATCCCCGTGTCTTCCTTGTGCATCGATCCCTTCTTCCCTGCGCGATCTCCTCGGTTCGGACGGTCCGGACCCGCTTCGGACGGTCCGGACTCCTCTGTTTCTTCTACGTCTTCTTCGCGTATCTTTCTTTTACACCCTGACGCCGGCTTCGCCTGAGAACTACTCCCCTGGCCGAATCTCAAAAGGGGGGTCTCCTGACTTCCCGCCGTCGAGGTTTCATCCTCCGACAGAATAAGACCCAAAATCAACGCAAATTCAATGAAATCGGGATTATCTTACCCGGTTCGTAGTCTTCGCTGCCGATGTGCTCGCATCTGTGCGTCGCCGTCGGGTATCCGCCGTTGCCGCGCGTGGTGTGTTCTCCGCCGCGTGCGTGCCTCGGGAACTCCTTCTCCGCCGCACCGCTGACGCCGCCATGCGTCGCCGCTAAACCACCCCGCCGCCCCAGACCGGTCTCACGCCGTCGCTCGGCCGCGCGAGACCGAGGCTCGCCTCGGTGTTGCTTTTGCGCAAAGGGGAGGAGAACTGGGGTGGGAGGGGAAGAGGAAAGACGGGAAAGGAGACCCTTGGCCGTCGTCGCCGCTGCTTCGCTCGGCGCGTCGTCGCCATCGCCGCCGCCGCTTGCTCGTCGAGCGTGTCGGGAAGAAGACAAGGAGAAAAGGGGATCGGCCGGGGAGAGGACCTAGGGTTTGGCCGCCAGCCGCTGATTTTTTTTATCCGGCGAGAACCGATCCTAGCCGTCGGATGCTCATCGGACGGCGTTGAAGAGAATAGACGCGGGGATTACGGCGGCCGTTCGATCTTCATCGGGCGGCCGACGCGTGCACGGGCAGCCGCTGCACTGTTAGGCTCCTGGGCCGCGCGCGCCATGGCTACAGTAATGGGCAAGGCCGGATTAAGTTAAAGTGTTTTTCCACTGGTTTTATTTATTTATTATTTACAGAAATCCATTTATATGCTTTCTTGGCCATTAAAAATGCTGAAAAATTATGGAAAATTATTTTGATGACTCAGAAAATTATTTCTAGCTAAATGGAACCAACGGGAAGTTTTGCTGGAAAGTATTTATGATGTGAAATCATTTTTGACCAACGTTAATTATAATTTCATGTCAAATAAATTAAGAATATTGCTTCCTTAATTATTTTTGCCCAACGGTGATGTAATTGAGGATTATTTCTGTTTTTTTATATATTTTCTAAATTTTTTTGCCCAACGGTGATTAAATTTAGAAAAGGAGCCTATCATCACATGTGATTAATTGAGCCAACGCAAATTAATCATATGCAATATTTTTGCTAATATTTTTCCATTGGTTATTTTCAGTATTGGGGCAGCTTAAAATTATTACGCCCCTTGATGGGACAAATTTCGCTGAGTGGAAGAACGATGTGCTACTGAATCTTGGCATGTTGGACTATGACTTAGCACTAAGAGAGGACTCCCCTGAGGAGCCCATGTACACTGACGAAATGAGTCAGGAAGTTTATGATAATACCAAGTGGAGTTACGAAGAAAAAGTGGCCTCTTGGGAAAAGTCCAATAGAATGTCTCTCATGTACATCAAGAGTACTATCGCTCTAGAAATTATTGGATGGATTACGAACTCAAACGATGTTAAGACGTACTTAGCAAACATTGAAGAGAATTTTAAGACTTCATCTAAGAGCCATGCCAGTACCTTAATAAGTAAACTGATCACCAGCCAGTATGATGGCAAAGGTGGTGCAAGAAAGCACATCCTTGAGATGACTCATATGGCGCATACACTAAAGACCATGGACATGGAATTGTCTGAAGGTTTCTTAGTGTATTTCATATTGAACTCTCTTGGTCCTGACTATAGTCCCTTCAAGATTAATTATAATACTCAAAAAGAGAAGTGGACCGTAGCAGAATTAATCTCCCACTCAGTGGAAGAGGAAGAGCGACAAAAGGCTGATAAGCAGAAACTTAAAGATCAGCTCAACCTCATCCATACTAAAGGCAAGAGGAAGACAAATCAAGGCCAAAGCTCGGGTAGTGGCAGAAAGAGGCCATATTACCCTCATAAGTCTGGAGGGAGTAACACTGCTCAAGCAAAGCCGCATCCTCAGTCTCAAGCTTTAGCTGCCTCCACCACTGCAAGTCCATATTGCAAATTTTGCAGTAAAGATGGACATTGGCAGAGGGATTGTCCACGCTTCCGAGAGTGGCTAGCTAAGAAAGGTATAAATGAGATTGATGAAATATCTAATGTTAATGAGTTATTTTACTTTGAATTCTCCATTAATACCTGGTGGGTTGACTCAGGTGCCACTGTGCACGTCTGTAACTCATTGCAGAGATTGACTACTGTCCAGGCGGTAGCAAAGGGGGGAATGAATCCTAAGAGTAGCTGATGAAGCGGAGATCGAAGTGAAGGCCGTTGGAGACCTAGCACTTAGACTCCCTAGTGGCTACAATTTAATTCTGAATAATGTTTTATTTGCTCCCTCAATTAAGAGAAGCCTCATTTCTGTTTGAGTGTTGACAGAAACTAGTTATGACTGTCATTTTTCAAAGAGAACATGTTACATTAAATTAGATAACAAAGTGATTGGCTTCGCCTTCGTGCGAGATAAGCTATTCTTGCTCTCTTTGGATGATATGGTCCTGAATGTTAATAATGCCTACAATGATAAAGTAATGAATGTGATAAATGAGACGTCGTCGAAATTATGGCACTATCGCTTAGGCCATATTTCTAGGGGGAGAATTGAACGTCTCATAAGAGAAGAGATACTCCTTCCCTTAACTTTTCTGACGCGGATCATTGCATAGATTGCATTAAGGGAAAAATTCACTAAAACAATAAAGAAATGAGCTACTAGGAGCTCAAGTCCACTAGAAATAATTCACACTGATATTTGTGGACTGTTCCCGGTGACATCTGTGGATGGATTCGATTCATTTATAACATTCACAGATGATTATTCCCGTTATGGTTACATTTACCCCATAAGCGACCGTTCCGAATCTCTTGAGAAATTTAAGATATTTAAAGCTGAAGTGGAGAATCAGCATAACGCTAAAATTAAAGTTGTGAGATCGGACCGTGGTGGTGAATACTACGGGAAACACGCTCCATTTGGGCAAATTCCTGATCCATTTGCCTCGTATCTCCAGCAACATGAGATTATTGCCCAATATTCCATGCCTGGAGAACCACAGCAGAACGGAGTAGCAGAACGACGCAACCGCACACTCATGGATATGGTACGCAGTATGCTGAATTACTCTACTCTGTCACCTAAGTTGTGGATTGAAGCACTTAAAACAGCTGCACACATAATCAACAGAGTGCCTAGTAAATCAGTGCCTAAGACCCCTTATGAATTGTGGACCGGAAGAAAACCGACACTCAATTATTTACGTGTGTGGGGCTGTCGTGCGGAAGCCAGAATATTTAATCCACAATTAAAGAAATTAGATTCTAAGACTGTGAGCTGTCATTTTATCGGTTATCCCGAGAGATCCAAAGGATACCGATTTTATTGCCCAGACCGGGTTACTAAATTTGTGGAGACTAGACATGCTGTCTTCCTTGAGAACAGTAAATGGGGGAGCTCACAGAAAAGGAAAATCAATCTTGAGGAAATTCGGGCTAATATTCAAACTCCAGAATTCCGAGAGACTGATATTCCAATTATTCAGAACATCCCCATAATTCCTAATGTGCCACGCGATGTAGCACCGCCAACGGGTAATTCTGGACCGTCTGGGGCTACACCCTCTGTTGAGGAAAGTGTTGAGAGTAATAATGATGATAAGCCTTAACAGATTGAAGTGACACATAATGAAGAAGAATCTCCACATGAAGATCCTCAACCTCAAGTGACAAACAACGAAACTCAAGAATTAAGAAGGTCACAGCGGGTGAGGAGATCTGCCATCCCTGATTATTATGAAGTATACATGAATAAAGAAGACATGGGGAAGGTAGACGATCCCACCTCATTTAAAGAAGCAATAAACAACAAGGATTCATCTAAATGGCTTCAGGCTATGGAAGATGAACTAAAATCAATGAGCTATAATAAAGTATGGGATTTAGTAGAAGTTCCTAAAGGAGTCAAAACAGTAGGCTGTAAGTGGGTCTACAAAACTAAGCTTGACTCTAAAGGGAACATCAAACGATTCAAAGCAAGGTTAGTTGCCAAGGGTTTTTCACAGAGAGAAGGAATTGACTATAATGAAACTTTTTCTCCTGTCTCTAAGAAAGACTCATTCAGAATTGTCATGACGCTAGTGGCTCACTTTGACTTAGAACTCCATCAGATGGATGTAAAAACTGCATTTCTAAATGGTGACCTAAAAGAGAATGTTTACATGACACAACCGGAAGGTTTTGTTATGGAAGGAAAAGACCATTTAGCATGCAAACTTAATAAATCCATCTATGGACTTAAACAAGCGTCCAGACAATGGAACCTTAAATTCGATCAGATCATCAGACAGTTCGGATTTAAGGAGATTGAGGTGGACAACTGTATTTATGTTAAATATAAAGGTGGTAAATTCATCATTCTAGTACTCTATGTTGATGACATTTTGTTAGCAAGCAGCGATAAGAATCTGCTGCAAGAAACTAAAGAATTCTTGTCATCAAAATTTGATATGAAAGATCTTAGTGAAGCATCCTATGTTTTGGGCATTGAGATTCACCGAGACAGGTCCAAAGGAGTGCTAGGACTATCTCAGAAAGCTTACATCTCAAGAATCTTAGAAAGATATAATATGAGTAAATGCGCCTCTTCACCTGCTCCAATAATAAAGGACGATAAATTTGGATTATTCCAAAGTCCAAGAAATGAGTTAGAATCTAAAGAAATGGACAAGGTACCTTATGCTTCAGCTGTCGGAAGCTTGATGTATGCACAAGTCTGTACGCGACCAGACTTAGCATTCGTCACAGGGATGCTTGGCAGATTTCTATCTAAACCAGGAATGAACCACTGGAAGGTAGTAAAGAAAGTTCTGCGTTACTTACAAGGAACTAAACATTACATGCTTACATACAGAAAGTCTGATAAGCTTGAAGTCCTAGGCTATTCAGACGCTGATATCGCGGGGTGTGTAGACACAAAGAAATCCACTTCAGGATATATTTTCACCCTTGCGGGAGGAGCTATTTCATGGAAAAGCTCTAAACAAACGCTTACTGCATCGTCGACAATACAAGCGGAGTTTATAGCATGTTACCATGCGACGGGGCAGGCCGTATGGCTTAAGAATTTCATCCCAAAATTAAAAGTGGTTGACAACATTGAGAGACCACTTGTTATATACTGCAATAATGAAGCTGCAGTATTTTATACGAGTAACAACAAGTCAAGTGAAGCTGTCAAACACATTGACATTAAATATCATGTTGTGAAAGATAGAGTCCAGGATCAAACAATTAAGATTGAGTACATAAATACTAAATTTATGCTTGCGGATCCGCTAACCAAAGGCTTACCCCCCAACCTATTTAAAGAACATGTGGCCGGCATGGGATTAAGTGATTGCCTTTGACTAAGATCCTGAAAATAAAGGGATTAATTTTTTCAATCAACACCCGCTAAGTTAAAATATGAGTTTATTTAAGTATTATAGTAAACTATAGGTCTTGTAGTCTTAATGACGTTTAAAGTTGTTATGACACATTGTCTTGGGAAGTTGTTTTACTTAATAGACTTAGAAATTAATTAAGCCTCTAAATCAAGGGGAGAATGTTGGTTGTTTTATCGGCTTAGAGATAAGATAAGAGATAGAATTCGTGATCGGTGGATTCAACTAATTTTTCCTAAACCGAAGGAAACCCCCGAGCCCCACTAGTTGCACATATAAAAGAAAAATTCGGAGAGAACGGGACGCCGCTCGCTCTCTGACACAAAACCCTAATTGTGCTCGATCGACGATTGCACTAGAAGGGGTTCGTGAGGTCCTTATACGTCTCAACACCGGCGACCAAGATCAATCAAGCCGGTGTCGGCATACACAGAGAAGAGAAGCATCAAGAAGAAAAGGAAACAGAGAAGAGGAAATCAAGATGGCATCACAAGCAGGTCAGTGATTAGAATTAAATTTTTCGTATAGGTGATTGAACTTCTAAGGGGATTAAACTCAGTGAATCAATTTTATTCAACACTGTATTTTTTTTTAATTTCTCCAACAACAACTTGTAAAATTTTACTTGATTCAGCTCTAAAAGGATTTTTGTTCATGTGTAAAAGGTCCATTATCAGGTGCTTCTCCTTTGGTCATAGGCTCATAGCTATCTAAGACTAACATTAACAGCATCCTTTGGATTATTCACTCTTGGAGAATATAATTATATCTTGTTTAGGCTGCAAATTCTTCTAAAGAAATTATTGGCAATCATATATGCAGGGCTACGGCTTGCTCGCACTGCAAGCCTACCTTCCCTCTCTCCGCCCACCGCCTTGCAACACTGAAGCAGAGGTGAGCAACTGCAAAGAGGTCCATGGCAGGAACGCGGTCCTACTGTACGCAGCCTTATATATCAGTGCTTTTGGTGATGGCTTCATGCGTGCTTGCATGCCACCCCTCGGAGCAGACCAGTTCGACCATGAAGACCCCTCTGAGTCCCGCCAGCAATCCAGCTTCTTTAACTGGTACACCTTTGGAATCTCCTTTGGGGGTTTCGTAGGGTTGATCCTCATAGTTTGGCTTGAGAACAACAAAGGGTGGGACATTGGGTTTGGGGTGTGTGCACTCCTAATTCTGCTTGGGTTGCTTGTGGTTACTGCTGGTCTCCCTTTGTACCGCAACCATGTACCTGAAGGAAGTCCGCTAACTCGGATACTGCAGGTTGTGCTCTTTCTTGGGTCAAAACATGACGTCACATCAATTGTCAAGAAAAGAAATCTTGTACATGTTAGTTAACTGCATTCTTATCTATCCCAGGTTCTTGTGGTTGCATTCAAGAACAGGAAGCTTCAACTTCCTGAGAAGCTGGAAGAAACACAGGAAGAAAGCATCACTGAGCAAGGCTCTCCTGAAGTAACTGAAGTACCTTCTCAAACAAGTACTAGTCTGAAGTATGTTTCAACAAAATACCAAGTACTTATTTTTGTAGACTACTTTGCGGTGCAGAGTAGATACTATTGAGCATATGAGCAGAGTTGAATACTAAAAATTTTATCTTTGCATGCATCTTGCCAGGTTCCTTGACAAAGCTTGCATCAATGCAGGCAAAGATGGGCCCTGGTCAGTCTGCAGCGCGAAGAAGGTGGAGGAGACGAAGGCCGTGCTCCCCATCTTCATCAGCTCCCTGATCGGCTACATGTCGAACCCGCTCCTCTTCACGTTCACCGTGCAGCAGGGCGGCATGACGAACACCCGGCTGGGGAAGATCCACGTGTCGCCGGCGACGCTCTTCATCATCCCCAGCGCGTTCCAGATGGCACTGCTCCCCGTCTATGACCGCTTCCTCGTGCCGCTCCTGCGCCGACGCACGGGCTACGCCAGCGGCGTCACCCATCTGCAGCGCATCGGCGCCGGGTTCGCCGCCGTGATCCTGGCCTCGGCCATCGCCGCTGTCGTCGAGAGGAAGAGGAAGGCCGATCCGGGACAGATGTCGCTGTTCTGGCTGGCGCCGCAGTTCTTCCTGCTCGGCGTCTCCGACGTGACGTCGTTCCCGGGGCTCCTCGAGTTCTTCAGCAGCGAGGCGCCCCGCGGCATGAAGTCCATCGCGTCGGCGCTGTTCTGGTGCGAGCTCGGGTTCTCGTCGTGGCTGGCCACGCTGCTGGTGCAGGTGGTGAACAGGGTCACGAGGCGCGGCCACCGGGGTGGGTGGCTCGAGGGCGGGACCCTCAACACCAGCCGCCTCGACCTCTTCTACTGGGTCGTCGCGGCCGTCGGCTTGCTCGGATTCGTCAACTACCTCTACTGGGCGAGCAGGTACAAATACCGGCATGACCCACGCGTCGTCGTCGAGCCATCGGCGGATCAGGATTCAGCTTGAAAATACCGTGCCTGCCATGGACTAGAGTCCAAGTTTGCGTAGTTGTGATGTTGTGTAGTGATGATTTGTTGTATTTCATCCTTTGTCCGTTATGCTCCCCCAGTAATTCGCAGTTGAGAGATGTTTTGAGAAAGTAGCCGCAGTGTGTATGTACTCTGTGTAGCATGTAGTGGCGAAGTACCTTCCAGTGACAAATATGATGCACATGTAAGCAACATCTGAGTTTGCTTCGATAAGCATTGCTGTAGCAAGACATGTTGGGTTCCACTGTTTTTTAAGTGTTCGAGAGTATAATGTTCATATGGAATATACAGGAATACAACGGCAAACGATTTTAAACTCTCAAGTAATGTTCCATCGTTTTTTTTTCATGTAATCTAAATAGTAATAGAATAATTTAAAAAATTTATAAGACATATTGATATGCAATGTATCACTTTATAAACATACAAATTCAAATTTAACTTATACGAGTTAAAAAAATATAACTATGAATATACGCTGTCGGAGGATGAGACCTCGACGGCGGGAAGTCAGGAGACCCCCCTTTTGAGATTCGGCCAGGGGAGTAGTTCTCAGGCGAAGCCGGCGTCTGGGTGTAGAAGAAAGATACGCGAAGAAGACGTGGAAGCAACAGAGGAGTCCGGACCGTCCGAAGCTGGACCGGACCGTCCGAACCGAGGCAATACAGAAGGGTCCGGACCGTCCGCTTCGGGTCCGGACCGTCCGATTCGTGGAGATCGCGCGGGAGAGACAATGAACAACAAACTGTCGGAAGAGGGGATCGACGCACAAGGGAGACATGAGGATTTATACAGGTTCGGGCCGCCGGAGCATAAAACCCTACTCCTGTGTGTATGCTATGTGGAGATGATGTGGTTTGCTGTGTACAAGATGAGCTCAGCACGTGGCCGGAGCCGGAGAAGAAGAACAGTGGTTAGAGAGTGAGCTCGGGGGAGCAGAGCGGAGAGTTAGAGGACGGGGAAGCTCCCCCCCTTCGGTCTTGGCTTGGTCCTCCTTTTATAGAGCAAGGGGATTGCACAGTGCCAAGATACATGCTGATAGAGAGAGCTACATGAAGGAGCAGGTATGGCTTGTCTTATCGCTGTCTTGTCGCCGTCTTGACGAGCGCGTCCGCCTGCTGCCGCCTGCCGGACCAGTCCGCCTGCCGAACCCACACTGGAGTTGGTATACGGCGGGCGGTGGAGTCGTGAGGACGTGACGGGATGTGACGGGGCGCACTGCCGAAGTCAAGCATTTCTGACTGCTTGACTTCGGCGCACGCCCTTGCCACCGAAGTCAAAAGGCCTCTGACAGCAGTCAGGTGTCCACGGGGGGTCGTCCTGAGACACTTACGCGTGGCGGAGCGGACGACAGGGGCAACGTGCCCCGTCGCCTCATCATTAATGCTGATATTTGGAGAGCTGGTCCATCGATCCTGCCGGAGACCGACATGTGGGCCCCGGGCAGGAAGTGAGACGATGGCGCCCGGAGGCAAGGTACGGGCCCGAGGCCAACGATGCCTCGGGGCCGAATCCGGTGGAGACGGCGCCCCGGGGACGAGCCTGGGGCCGATAGGGTCAGCGCCCCGGGACCGAAGGCGAGATGGCCCCGGGGAACTGACTTGGCCGAGGACCCACGCGTCCCCAGGGAATGTGGGACCCCCTATCCCATTGCACCGACAGTGGCCCCTGGCCCTGTTGCTCGGCCGGAACCGCTCCGGGCAGGAACGGGGCCACGTCTTTGAAGAAATGAGGGGGCGCTGGGTCCGCCTGGTTCATCTTGAGCTGGTGGAGCTTGACGTCTTTGTTGCCTTAGACGGGATACATGCCCGGGACCCGGGCTGAAAACATGGAACAAGTGTTGAAGAAGGCCGGCGGCGGTGGTCGCGATGGTGATGCGGCAGCTTGCCGCCCGTACTGTCGCCAGCGAGTTCTTCGTGGCGACTGCTGGCCGGAGACGGCGGCGGGAATGAGGCGCGCCGTCCGCTTGGAGGCCGCCACCAAATCCGCCGCCGATGAGTTCTCTCGTGCCTGGCCCGAGATGGAGGCGCGGGAGAAGGAAGCACTCTCCCGGGGAGAACGCGTCCGGGCCCAGGAGGCCAGGCTCGCGTCCTGGGGGTGAGAGTTCGCCGTGCGCGAGGAAGTCGCGGCAGTTCGGGAGGAAGTCGCGGTGGTTCGCGAGGTGTTCGCGGCAGATCGCGAGGTGGTCGCGGTTGTTCGCGAGGAGGTGCGGGTGGCCGTGGTCGAATCCGCTGCCCCGGAGGCATGGTTCTTCGACCGTGGCGAACATCTTGTAGGGCCGATGCCTGACGAAGAGGTTGATAAAGACGCCGGTTTTCTTCAAACGCCATACGCGGGCGCCTTCGGGGCCAGGGGGCCCTCCATGCCCCCGAGTGCTCCTCATCCGACGTCACCCGGGACCCGGTCAGAAGTACTCCGGTGACGCCCCCCGTACGATCAGGGCCTCGCTCGTGCTTGCGTCCCGGGTTTGCCTGTCTTGTACAAACAGAGACATTTGTATATGTATATGATCATGTTTATATTTTCGTACCTTGGTTTATTGTGTTGTTCGGAGGTTGCTGGTGTTCGGGGGACGGAGCTCAGACTCGCTTCCCTCGCGAGCCCGAGTCCGGCATGTGCTGGGACCCGGGGGCCCCGGCTGTCATGCGGATACGTGTCCGGGACCCGGGGGCCCCGGACTGAAATACGGTTTTGATATAAGCCGGGTTCCGGGGGCCCGGGCTTGAAATATGGAATGTGAGACGGCCTTCCGGATGCATTCTCGCCGGGGCGGTGCTGTCCGGGCTCCGCGCCCTACTTCGGGTGTCGCGTTCCTAGGCTTGCACTCGCCTTGGCGAGGCCGCCCTGGTTCGACTCCAAGGTGTTGGGCCCGGGGCACAGATTCGGGAATCCGCGCCTCGGCTCAAATATGTGCCCGGGACCCAGGGGCCCTGGACTGAAATAAGATTCGATATGTATTTGTCAACATGTGCCCGGTCACAAGGCCGGGGCAAGGACACGGACCATATCGGGACGACTTCCCCGGACCCGCCCTTGCCGAGGCGACGCGGTCCGGGTACTAGCGTCCTGTGAGGGTCATTCCGGACGCCACGTTCCTAGGCGCGCATTCGCCTTGGCGATGCCGCCCCGGGTCGGGCTCCTCAGAGTCGGGCCCGGGGGGTAAGTCCCAGGCCACATGTTTGCTGGGCGAGGGGCGCTCTACGACGTGCGTCACGCTCGCTACCTGCGGAATATTATCGGTACGTGCACGACCATCAACTCGCGTGTCATGACCTGAGGCCACGGCGCGAGGAGCAGGCACGAGCCCCGCTGCCGAGGGCAGCGAGGACGCTCTCTGGTTCTGGTCTGTCAGGGGCCATGCTTGGGCTCAGCTTCCCTTGCGAGGGTGCGAGCTCTTGACACCGGGAGAAAACCCTCAACCGGGAGCGGCCTACCCGGACTCGCGCTTGACAGGGCGGCGTGGTCCGGACTATCACGCCGGGACCCGGAGGCCCCGGGCTGAGTCGGGACGAACCGCCCAGACTCGCCACCGCGTCCGATGGAGTCCGGGCAGTTGTACCCTATGTGCGTCCGGGCCCGAAGGCCCCGGACTGAGTCGGGACGAACCGCCCGGACTCGCCACCGCGTCCGATGGAGTCCGGGCAGTTGTACCCTACGTGCGTCCGGGCCCGGAGGCCCCAGACTGAGTCGGGACGAACCGCCCGGACTCGCCATCGCGTCCGATGGAGTCCGGGCAGTTGTACCCTACGTCAAAAGAAAGGGGAAGACTTCCTCTAATAAAGGAGGAGAAGAGATATTTTCATTAAACCAAAAGCCAACCAAAGAACCAGAACCGATACAGTTGACGCTTCCCGGGAATGTGGGACGAATCAGGACGATCTCTTCGGGCTTGGAAAGTGTCGGGACGTCCTTCCCGGACACGCACTCGCCCTGGCGAGGCTACCCTATTTCGGGAGCGGGATTCGGACGGTCTGCCTAAGGGCCTGACGGTCCGAGTCGCTGCAATCGGACCGTCCGTCGACGGTTCGGACCGTCCGAACCGCTTCGAGCGCGCTTGGCCCGCTACTGGTTCGGTCGGGACTCGGGCTCAGCTCCCTCGGACTCAGGTTCCTTGAGAGGGAGCGAGCTCTCCGTGACCGGACCGGGGGGAGATATGCGCCCGGGAGCCAGGGGCTTGACCGGGATTAAGTACGCACCCGGGAGCTAAGCTCCGACCGGGGCGAAGTACGAACCCGGGAGCCAAGCTCCGACCGGGGGGAAGTATGCGCCCGGGAGCCACGCTCGGACCGGGGGGAGTAAGCACGCCCGGGAGTAGGGATGAAACTGAACGGGATAGATCCCGTACCGACCGTTTTCGTTTTCTATATTATGATACCGTTTTCGACCGTTTTCGAATTTGGCAAAACATAAAAAATTGTCATTTTCAATTGGTTTCACAATCATTTTCAACTATTTTTTATCCTCATTATTTACTAAAATATAGAAAAATCCCGTACCGACCGTTTTTGTTTTCTATATGGTAATACCGTTTTCGACCGTTTCCGACCGTTTTCATCCCTACCCGGGAGCCAAGGGCTCCGACCGGGGCGAGAGATGCACCCGGGAGCCAGGGGCTCCGACCGGGGCAAGATCGGCGCCCGGGAGCCAGGGGCTCCGACCGGGATTAAGTACGCACCCGGGAGCCAGGGGCTCCGACCGGGGAAAGACATGCGCCCGGGAGCCAGGGGCTCCGACTGGGGCTATTTGCGCGCGCCCGGGAGCTAAGCTCCGACCGGGGCTAAGGACGCGCCCGGGAGCCAAGCTCCGACCGGGGCTATTTATGAGCCCGGGAGCCAGGGGCTCGACAGCACGGGCTCAGGTCCCTTGAGAGGGAGCGAGCTCGGGCCCGCTACTGCTCCTGCCGGGACTTCTTGACGCGCTCGGCCAACTTGTGGACGGCGCGACACTCCACGAGGTCGTGCGAATCCGTCTCGTGGACGGTGCACCACCTCCGGGCTTCGACCGGCTCGAGGCGCTCGGCCAAACGCTAGACGGCACGACACTCCGTGATGTCGTGCCGGTCCGTGTCGTGGAAGGCGCACCACCCACGGGCTGCGGCCGGCTTGAGGCGCTTGGCCATGCCCTGGACGGCGCGGCACTCCGTGATGTCGTGCCGGTCCGTGTTGTGGTAGGCGCACCATCCCCGAACTAAGGCCGGCTCGGCACGCTCGGGTGAGCATTGGACGGCGCGGCACTCCGTGATGTCGTGCCAGCTCGTCTGGTGGAGAGGGCACCACTTCTGGGTTGTCGCCGGCGGTGGCGGCGCGCGTGCGGCCTTTCGCCGCTTGCCGCGACCATCGCCTCCGCGGGCATCATAGCTCCGGGGGCTGCCCGTAGCCGCCAAGGCGTAGCTCTCGGCTGCCGCCTTGGCCTTCTGGCGCTTCCTCCTGTTCCGCCGTAGCACGGAACGTGAGAGCCTGCCTGTCGATGTTTTACACCGGCAATAAATATATGGGGCTACTCGGCGGATGGAAACTCGGTGGATTGCAAAGGAACACAGGGAGATTTTATACTGGTTCAGGCCCTCGATGTGAGGTAATACCCTACGTCCAGTTGTGGTGTTATTCCTTTGAGAATTTGTGGTGGTGATTCTGGTGAACCAACTCAACCTGCCCTCATGGGGCGCCCTGCCTCCCCTTATATACTGGGGGACAGGGTTACAAGGTAGGAGTCCCCATCGGATTACGACTAGGAGATCTCCCCTTAGAGATATAACGCACCCGACTAGGACTGTATATTCCTTTCTATACAAGGCGAAGTCTGCCGAATTTAGCTATATCTCTAATTACAAGGCTAGGCCCATCCTCTATCCGAGTGGCCCATATGCTTGTCATGAGGTACCCGGGGCCCATGGCACCCACAGTAGCCTCCGAGACCTTCATAGTTGAGTCACAGCTGATGCCGAGTGCTCATCCTCCACGGTGAAGTCTTCCCGAGTGCATTGCTCCCGAGTACTCTTTGTCTGAGTGCTGCTTCTCCCGAGTCCTGCTTCATGTCAGCTGGCAGCGAGGCTATGAAGGGCTCCATGTAGATGTAGGAATAGTGTGCGCCGAATAGGCGCACCTATTAGGTGTAGCCCCCGACTTTGTGCTTAATTGTGAAGACAATTAATCATAAAGTCAAAGATCTTTAACCTGGTAGTCTTTCCCGAGTAGATTACTACTGGTATATGAGACTCTTCGGTATCATGTCAACCGGAATATGATTTATAGTCTTGCCGAGTAAGATGTTACTCGTATATAGGACTCTTCGACTTCATGTCAGTCGGAATGTGTGTTTATAGTCTTGCCGAGTAGGATGCTACTCGTATATGGGACTCTTCAGCGTCATGTCAGCTGGAAAGAGAGGTTTATAGTCTTTCCCGAGTAGTATACTACTCGAAAATCAGACTCATCAGCTTCATGTCAGCTGGAAAAGGTGTTTATAGTCTTTCCCGAGTGGCGTCCCATTCGGAAGTTAGACTCTTCAGCTCGTCAGCTGGAAGATTGTTTATAGTCTTTCCCGAGTAGTGCACTACTCGAAGGTTAGACTCATCCGCGTCATGTCAGCGGGAATGAGAATTTTATAGTCTCTCCCGAGTAGTGTACTACTCGAAAGTTAGACTCATCCGCGTCATGTCAGCGGGAATGAGAATTTTATAGTCTCTCCCGAGTAGTGAACTACTCGAAAGTTAGACTCATCCGCGTCATGTCAGCGGGAATAATGCTGCTCATGGCAACTGGTGGCCACGCATGTAGGCCGAGTACCACTGTATGAAAAATAAATCCATTACGTGGTTAGGTGTACTCGAGAGAGATACCTGCATCTCCAATTTTAATGAAGACCAGCTTGTGATCCTTGTAAGGATGTATCCTCGAGACCTGGTGGATAAGACAGATACCCAAACATATATGTTTAGCAATAAGGCTCTCATGAAGCATATCTGTTTACCTCATCGGTTCCTGTGGGTAGCACCAGCGCTATAATTTCAACTCAGCCTGCGGGCGGCCCACATGGAGCATGCTACTGTAGGAACTCATATCTTGGTGGCTGCTACCAAATAAGCCGGCCTGAGCCGACCTATCCAGCATAGCTCTAAGAGAAGTATCATCCATCGCATGTCAGGATGAGTTTTTTGGTGTTGGTAACCGCAATCAGCCAGAGAAATCCTTATTCGCAAGCCTTTCCGACTTACGTTCTGGATGCAAACTGGTTGCCACGTAAGCCTGAGTGGGTATAATGCAGGATCTGCTTGCCCTCCTCAGGTGTGACACAGTGCATGAGAACTCCGGATGCACTTTGACGATATAAGTCTTCTCTGACTTGGGTAAAGCCGAACAAGGTACCCGAACCTTGCATTAGCAGAGGGTTCGGCTGGCGACCCTCATGGGGCGTACCCTATCCAACAGAATTATAGCCAAGCTAGGCACCCGAACCTTGCATTAGCATAGGATTCGGCTAGCGACCCTCATGGGGCGTACCCAACCTGACAGAACCGTGACCAAATAAGGTACCCGAACCTAGCATTAGCGTAGGATTCGGCTGGCGACCCTCATGGGCATACCCTATTTAGCCGAGTGGTATACAGCCCCGACTGGCGCCGGGGGCCGATTGTTGGCTCGCATGGAGCGTAGTCGGGGAAGATGACGTCCCGACTGGCGCAAGTACTCGGTGAGTAGCCCTCATGGAGCATCCCGAGTGTATTTTGGCAGACTTGTCCAGCCCCCGAGCGTAGAAGATGGGCTCGCAGCCCTGAGTTCCTGTCACGCGTATCCGGAGCTGGGCCTGCAATATAAAGATATCGGATGAGTAGCATCTGATGATGGAAATAATCACCCGAATAAAATGTATTTTACAATGTATGTAAATACGTGTTCTTCCTCTTTTTGATATTAATTTCCTCGAGTAGTTGACCCCTTACGTTTAAGCACTCTGCCCGACTAGTCATAGCCCCCTAGCGTCGGGAGTTGGCTCATGGCTCTTTCCCAGGCACGCGTTTTGGGTGACTTGAGTTCGTCTTACATGGAGCAGAGTTTCACGGATCGAGATTTATGCTACTCGAGTACTTTTGTAATCATTTAAGAGCAAAAACGGAAAAAAGTAAATGCGCAGCTTATACACCTATTAGGTGTAAGCGGCTGTGGCATTAGCAAGGCCGAGTGAGGAGATGTTTATCAGAAAGCGACTTAGCTGTTCGGTATTTGGGAGTGGGGATGCCATCCTCGTGTTTGAGCTTGTGAGCCCCCGAGCATGTCACTTGTTGTTCTGATAATCTTCAGTTGTTGAAGGTCGAAGGCGGCTGTGGCCGACTGCCACAATGGAGCCGTCTGACTTGCATTTGCGATTCCCAGCTTTAGTCGGGACCGCATCGTCGGTGTCGTCCCGCTTCTTCTGTCAGGGCGACTTGTTGTCATCGAGGGCCTCGGCAACAGCGTGGGCCGAGTCGGCGTACTTGTTTGCCATGTCGAATAGGGCCTTGACAGAGTTGGGAGGCTTCCGAGTGAATTTGTCGATGAACGAGGTGTCTTTGACTCCTTTTCGAAAGGCGGTGATGACGACCTTGTCCTTGATGTTCGAGATTGAATTTTTCTTCTCAGAGAACCTCTTGATGAAGTCACGAAGAGACTCGTTCTTCCTTTGATCCAACTGATATAAGTCGTACTCGGAAGATGGCCTCTCGTATGTTCCCTGGAAGTTGGTGATGAAGCGTTCCCGGAGTTCTCCCCAGGAGCCGATTGATTGCTTTGGAAGTCCTGTTAGCCATGTCCTCGCTGAGTCGGCTAGAGTGACTGGGAGGTAGTTAGCCATGACTTTGTGATTTCCCCCAGCTGTTTGGATCGCCAGAGTGTAGACCGTGAGCCAGGACTCGGGATTGGTCTTGCCATCGTATTTGTTGATGCCTGTAGGCTTAAAGCCGACTGGCCAGTCGACCTGTCGTAGTTCCTGGGTGAAGGCCGGTATGCCTTCATCTTCATGAGGACTCCGACCCCGACTACGGCGGCGAAACCGCCCGTAGTGGAGGCCGAAATGCTCGTTCTCGTCTTCCAGCTGGCGTTGGTCGTCTTCTTCTCGTTTGCGGTGCCGAGCATTAATGTCTTGCTGAAGGTCGCGCCGTAGTCGGTCTCGGGGGTCCTGGTTGCCCCGACGGTCGCTTCGACGTTGGCGGTTGTTGTGGTTGCCGAGTGACGTCTGGCTTGACTCCGCGTGCTGCCGACTAGAGCCGGCCGCTCGATGTCGCTTTGAGGTGGATGAGACTGCCGCTGGGGAAGTTGACCGACTGGTCAGTACGAGTGTGTTGCCCGACTGTTGGTGCTGCTGACATGCGGCAGCGGTAAGCATGGCTTTTATCCTTGCGATCGTCGAGGTGGCCTGGTGATCAGGCCCAAGTTGGACCGTGTCCAGTAGGGTTGCGGCGGCCACGATGTTCTGTTGTGGCGTGACGAAGACGTCGTGGTCGCCGACTTTTGTTTGGAGGGTTTGTTGCTGAGCGGTTCTCCCAGCCCTGCGTAGGCCGTCGTTGCGGGCGTGCGGGCGTCTTGCTTCTTCCTCCTGTTGTTCTCGCAGTCGGCAGGCCTCCTCCTCTTGTTGTTCGTGTAGTCGGCGTGATTCCTGAGTAGGAGTAGAGCCTTTGGATGCCATGAAGATTTCTCGTGGCGGAGTGAAGCTTGCCGAGCTGGTATCCGACTTGGAGTCGGAATCCGACTGGGAGTCGTAGTCCGACTGGGAGTCGTAGTCCGACTGAGAGTCGTAGTCGGAATAGTTGATGGGGGTGATTGTAACTCCGACCTCCCTAGATCCGATCTCAAGCGGCTCGGAGCCGTATCCGAGTCGAACTCCAGGGGATCGGGTTTGCCGCGTCGGATGTAGATTGTAGATATCCGCGGCGTCGCCGAGTCCGAACGGGAAGTTGACGATCTCTTCCCTTCTCGGCCCGATCTCGGCTGGCTCAGAACCGAGTCCGAGTCGAACACTGGAAGGAAGAGTTGTCCCTGGACTCGGGCGTATTGGAGATCGCCGCAGCATGTCGTCGAAGATTGCCGCAGCGTCATGTGGGCCGACTGGCGCGGAGTCAGCTGGTTCCTCGGCCGGTTGGATCGGGTCCGTGTCGGCCGGGGTGAGATTGCCGATCTGGTCGGCGACGAAGTCAAGGCTTCTGAATGCGATTGTATCTCCGGGGGGGAGTTTGCCGCCGTCGACTTCGGTTGCTGGATCCATTGAGCTTGTAGATGTAGATCGCGCCGAAGCCCCTACCTGGCACGCCAACTGTCGATGTTTTACACCGGCAATAAATATATGGGGCTACTCGGCGGATGGAAACTCGGTGGATTGCAAAGGAACACAGGGAGATTTTATACTGGTTCAGGCCCTCAATGTGAGGTAATACCCTACGTCCAGTTATGGTGTTATTCCTTTGAGAATTTGTGGTGGTGATTCTGGTGAACCAACTCAACCTGCCCTCATGGGGCGTCCTGCCTCCCCTTATATACTGGGGGACAGGGTTACAAGGTAGGAGTCCCCATCGGATTACGACTAGGAGATCTCCCCTTAGAGATATAACGCACCCGACTAGGACTGTATATTCCTTTCTATACAAGGCGAAGTCTGCCGAATTTAGCTATATCTCTAATTACAAGGCTAGGCCCATTCTCTATCCGAGTGGCCCATATGCTTGTCATGAGGTACCCGGGGCCCATGGCACCCACACTGCCGTCCTCTCCAGGGCCCCTGTCGGGGGCCGCGTTGCCCGGCGGGGTGTAGCCGCCGGACCCCTCGCCGTAGTCTCGACGATGATGGTGGCCTCCTGCCATGGAGCGCGTCGATGTTGGAGGCGCCGGCGTAACACCTGAAAAGGAAACTCCCCCTACCTGGCGCGCCAGCTGTCGGAGGATGAGACCTCGACGGCGGGAAGTCAGGAGACCCCCCTTTTGAGATTCGGCCAGGGGAGTAGTTCTCAGGCGAAGCCGGCGTCAGGGTGTAGAAGAAAGATACGCGAAGAAGACGTGGAAGCAACAGAGGAGTCCGGACCGTCCGAAGCTGGACCGGACCGTCCGAACCGAGGCAATACAGAAGGGTCCGGACCGTCCGCTTCGGGTTCGGACCATCCGATTCGTGGAGATCGCGCGGGAGAGACAATGAACAACGAACGGTCGGAAGAGGGGATCGACGCACAAGGGAGACAGGAGGATTTATACAGGTTCGGGCCGCCGGAGCGTAAAACACTACTCCTGTGTGTATACTATGTGGAGATGATGTGGTTTGCTGTGTACAAGATGAGCTCAGCACGTGGCCGGAGCCGGAGAAGAAGAATAGTGGTTAGAGAGTGAGCTCGGGGGAGTAGAGCGGAGAGTTAGAGGACGGGGAAGCTCCCCCCCCTTCGGTCTTGGCTTGGTCCTCCTTTTATAGAGCAAGGGGATTGTACAGTGCCAAGATACATGCTGATAGAGAGAGCTACATGAGGGAGCAGGTATGGCTTGTCTTATCACTGTCTTGTCGCCGTCTTGACGAGCGCGTCCGCCTGCTGCCGCCTGTCGGACCAGTCCGCCTGCCGAACCCACGCTGGAGTTGGTATACGGCGGGCGGTGGAGTCGTGAGGACGCGACGGGATGTGACGGGGCGCACTGCCGAAGTCAAGCATTTCTGACTGCTTGACTTCAGCGCACGCCCTTGCCACCGAAGTCAAAAGGCCTCTGACAGCAGTCAGGTGTCCACGGGGGGTCGTCCTGAGACACTTACGCGTGGCGGAGCGAACGACAGGGGCAACGTGCCCCGTCGCCTCATCATTAATGCTGATATTTAGAGAGCTGGTCCATCGATCCTGCCGGAGACCGACATGTGGGCCCCGGGCAGGAAGTGAGACGATGGCGCCTGGAGGCAAGGTACGGGCCCGAGGCCAACGATGCCTCGGGGCCAAATCCGGTGGGGACGGCGCCCCGGGGACGAGCCCGGGGCCGATAGGGTCAGCGCCCCAGGGACGTGCCCAGGGCCGATAGGCGTGGCGCCCCGGGACCGAAGGCGAGATGGCCCCGGGGAACTGACTTGGCCGAGGACCCACGCGTCCCCAGGATATGTAGGACCCCCTATCCCATTGCACCGACATACGCATACTACTTAGAGTTTAATATATTTTTTTGTTATAACTTATAGGGGTTAAATTGAAACTTGCATATTTGTGGAGTAATATATCATATATTAATCTATCTTGTTGGTTTAAAACAAATTTATAATTATTTGAATGACATGCATATAACGAGGAGACATCTTCTCTGAAGTTTAAAATCCATTCCTGAAATGCAACGGTTTGTACGCAAACTTGTCAACGAGGACATGCAAGTTAGCCAAATCGTTGTACCAACAGCTGCAACTACCGTGACCACCAAGGCAGGGAGCCCGAACAGCGTGCCCGGTGTCACTGAAATCGGGTATGGGTTCGGCTAAGATGTGGAGCATGTTTGGTTGTCTACCATACTAATTTTTTGATAATACTAAATCCTAGGCAACTTTTGTTACTACCAATTTATTCATAGGGTGGAGTTATATAGATCACATTTGGTTTATTATCAGTATGAAGCCAAATTTTATACAATGGTAGAGAAAGTTCTAGACTTATAACAAATTGAGTATAGGTGTTGGTGCAAGACCAGACGGTATGCCCCTAATTCGACCGACACTTAAGTAAGTTAGACACAGGAGCGATAAGTCATTCGGTCCACCAGAAGAAAAGAACATTTCATCAAGACAGAGGTCGAGAACATTTTCCATAAAATGGAGATTGAGAATATTTCACTTAAGACAGAGTTTGAGAACATTTTTCCTTTAGGGATGATGAAATATTAAGATCGAAAGCGAGGCTTAGGACGCAAGCTAAGGAAAGAATATTTCCCTATGTGGCGTATGGATTAGCCTGGACCACTCCGGACAGCTGTCCCGGGAGGACCGCAAATCTACTGTGTAATGTCTAAATTGCCTCTAGGGTTAACGGTCCCCTAGGAGCATTCTAGTAATCTCATTGTACGGCTCTTGGACTGTAAAAGGCGGGCAAGCTTTATTATAAAAGGCAGAAAATATTTAAGTAAACAATATTTTGAGTGCATTTAACCCACAGATTGTATTTTACAAGGACAAGCGAAAGAAAATATTTTTTCTACTTATCCCCATTTCTTGTTCGTGACCGAAGATCACAATAATAGGCATTACAAACTATTTGGCGCCAAACCAAATCATCATATTTACTATTAAAACTACCAAAATATTGTACGGCATATTTTGACATCAATCCAAATAGGTCCGTGGTTTCTATACCGCTTGCCTTGAAAGCGCAGCAACACATTGAGCTCAGGCTGCACTCCCCTGAACTGATCTCACTGCCGGAAGCTGAACTTGCTCTGCAGCACTCCGAAGACATGGATGAGGGGTCATAGTGGGAGGTGACCAGCTCGTCCAGCTGCCTCAGCTCGGACTTCCACAGAAACTGGCCACCACCAACGTGCCTCACGCCATGATGGTCCGTGGCACACAAGACGAAGGGTTCTATTGGAACAAAGTAAACGATTTTTAGAGGATTTAAATCCTTAGGATAAAAATCCTATGAAGTCATTTGGAATAGATGATTGGTGCCTCAAAATTTCTTTAAAAATCCTATGAAATGAGCCATTTCATACGGATTTTAGAGAAAAACAAATATAAGATCTTACCTCATGGTTTTCTCTTCTTATATCTACAATTTCTTCGTTTTTTGTGTGCTATCCAAATGACTATTTTAGAGCACTCCTGCATCTAATTCCTATAGGAATTCACAAGGTGAGATATCATAATTCTATGTTTTTTCTATTTCTGTATTTTTAAAAACCTATATTCTAAAGGAACCCGAAGCCTCTCATGCGGAGCCAGATGCTGCCATCAATCATCATGGCGGCTGTGTAGCATCTACTAGTGTTACCACCATAGCCGCGAGCGGCACCATGATGAGTCGCTTTGGCCAGGACCCTCGATAAGCACGTAAAAGCTGGGTGACGGAACATGCCCCTAAAAATTAGGGGTCCTAATTTTTTTATATTTTAATCCATGCTAATGTATTCCAACATGTTTAAAGACCTCTCATTCTGCTTTTAAAAGATTTCACTCTTCCTTCTTTACTAATTTGGCTAGAACTGGCTTCTTTTATTTAGCTCCGATAAGTATTCACAATGATGACGTGAACATACATTCTAGACATTAAAGATTCTATTTTCAAGCTTAATGAAAAATAAATTACTGTATCAGGATATAATTCTTTCTTTAAATGAAAAAGCCAATCTAGCCTGATCTATTATGCAACTTTGATAAATATATATATAGTAGCCTGAAGTAAAATTTATATTTTTGTGTCTTGGCTTTTTTAACTAATCTCATTTTGCATATTGCACCAGGACCTCTAATTCTTACATACGGCCTGGCTTTGGCCGCGGGAGGGATTTGGGTTTAGCCGCCGGCCTCCGCTGGCCTGTCTGCGCATGACGTGGACGTGACTTCGTTGCCATCGTATTTTTTTTTTCGGAAAGGAAAGTCCAGCGGACTATCATTATATTGATACAAGATTTACAACAAGCGGACAAGGCTGTAAAGAAAAGAAAAAACGCATACTATGGACTTTGTTGTCATCGTATTTTGGACCTTCTGACTAAAGCTCTTGGTGGCACTAATATTTATGGAGGTTTTGTGAATGAATTCGATTTGTGTACGGTGCCGAGAGGATATATACCGTCCGATTCCGAACTGTAGATACCTTTATGTGATGTGTTTTTAATTTGGACTTAAAACAAAAAACACCTTTCAGATCCTGAGAAAATTATGAATCACATTGGACTCAAGAGTAAAACAGGTAAAATAGATGGCTGTACCCATTTGCCATAATTCCAAAGATATCAAACAACAGATCTATTTTTTTCGTTTTAAAATATAGTAGCAATTTAAGCATGTCCACTATATTTTGGGACAAAGAGACAACCATATACTCGTACCTACCTGATAAACAGTGATATTAGACTCAAAATAGAAAAAAAAACCCGTTTGTCAGTTCCAAACAAGTACCAGAAAACTGAACTAGTATTACTCGTCTAATCTGATGAACGGTGATCTCCTAGTGTTTCAACGCTTCAGCAATCAGCTCGGAGTTCCTCAGCAGCTGACCACGGACGACGCGCCACACGCCGTGATGGTCGACGGCGCACATGACGAAGCCTCTCCTGCGGAGCCGGATGCCGGCGTTGTTCATCATGTCGGCGATGTAGTTTCCTCTGCCGCTGCTGCCGCGAGCGGCGATCCGCGCCACGATGAATCGCTTTGGCCGCTGGGGGCATTTCGGTTTATCCGCCGGCCTCGTCGCCAGTCTGGCTCGTCTGTGCAGGATCACGTGAACAAGATCTCGTTGCCATTGTGTATTCTGCGGCTGCCTACAGCTCTTGCTATTGCGGTGGCACTAATATTTATGGAGGTTTTGTCAACGAATTCGATTTGTATACGTTGCCGGCAGGACACCGTCCGATTCCGAACCGTTGATACCTTTATGTGATGTGTTTGTGGATCGGACTTGAAAAACTCGACCTTCAGAGCCTGAGAAAATTCTGAATCATTTATGTTCATATTGGACTCAAGACAGGTAAAATAGACAATTGTAACTGTGTCATATTTCCAAACAAGTATATCATGGGAATGAATTTTAATTAAAAAAACATCCTCTCGTTTCTGCATATCATCCAATAATTATTTGAGTGACGAGCTATTAGAGTGTCCAGAATGTGAGGGGCTGCAAGAACTTCATATTTCAAGGTGCACAGAATTGTCATTCCTCCAAATCTTCAATAACAGAGTGCATAAATTTGGAAATCGCTCATCCTACTCACCTTATGGGAACTATGGAAGGAAAGAAATCAAAAAATTTTCCAGCATCAAGAGCTTTCGACGTTGCCTCTCCTGGCAAAGATCAAAGAAGAGGTGAAAACTTGGGCCTTTGCTGGGGCAAGGCGGCTTTCCTCTTTCCTGTCTTAGTCGTCTATTTTCCTTAATCTTATACATAGTTTTTTTTTCTTACTGTGCAGAAAGTTTTCTCCGTCTGTATTCAAGGAAATTGGCAAGCTTTGCCGGTTCATTAAAAAAAATGAAAACTTTGCCAGAATGGTTGAAGAGTTTCACCTCTTTGAGATCCTTGTGCATATCTGATTGTCCAAAGCTGTGCATACCCAAGAGTTTGAATAGTTTGTCAAATCTCCAGGTTAGTCCAGAGTGTAGGCCCTCAGTTTCACTTCGGGGCAGAAATGAAATGTTTATGAAATAAAAGTAACAAAATGTATATATATCGAATAAATAACATTATCACTACCGGTCATCGCTTCTATATTTTTGCAGACAAATTTCTTTGAGATATCATGCTTATATCCGGTTCTAATTGATAGTGCCCCCTTTTTTTTGGACATGGTGCAATATGTCATACTCCCTTTGTTTAAAAATATAAGACGTATTAGGTTTCTGTACGGTCTTCTACATTATACTTTGACTAATGTTTTTTATAATATACTTTATCCATTTTAGATTGTAAGACGTTTTAACTTTTTTCTAAATCAAAAATTTTTAAATTTGATCAAGTTTATAGAAAAAATATAGCAATATTTTTAATATAAAATAAAGATACTATCAAAATATATTCAATGATGAATTTAAATGAAGCTAATTTGATGTTTTAGATGTTGCTAGATTTTTCTATAAATTTAGTCAAACTTAAAAAAATTTGACAAAAAAAAGTCAAAAACGTCTTACAATCTAAAACAGAGAGAGTATCATCAATAATCATGAATTTAGCATCATATAAAAATATTATCAAATACGAATCTGATGATACTATATACATGCTATTAAACATACATGATATCAGTTTAATTATTAGTTATAATTTTTAAATATTGATTTTATGGAAGACAAATACGTTTATATTTTAAAACGAAGAAAGTAAGCTGTATAATTAATGGAGTTGTTACCTATAAGCCAACATATCCTGTGTCCAAAGAAAAACAAGTGTGTTCTTCCCTCCATACGCGAGGCCACGATAAATAGCCATATTTACTTTATACACACACATGCATGTATTTAATATAGCCCTCGGTGAGAGCGAAGTTTAAGAAAAATAGAGATTTTTTAGGAACCCTTCGGTACAGTTAGGGGATAATATAATCATTTGCAATGCCTCCTTGTCCTATTGCTAGATGAAATAGCCTTATAGTTTGGATGGAGGGAATGTAAGGAAGAAAAGGTCCACCCATCCCCCTGACTCCCCCCACCCTTTCGTCATTAGGCGTAAAATCAAACAGCAGCAATTCTAGGTAACTTTGCTACGGCCATTGGATTTACTGACAGTCTGACACAGTAACCGCAAAATGCAGGCTTTGCAAGTCTGGAAGAGATTACGATTTACGAGCTCCGTTAGGTTGGGGGCAAAACTTTAGGCACTATCTGAATGCGCTTTTCCAAGTAGCTTATAAGTCACACGTAAAATAAAAAATATTATTAGTATATGTTTAATTAAGTATTAACTATTACAAACTTAAAAAATAAATCTATTTGATTTTTTAAGATATTTTCATATAGAAAATTTTTGTAAAAAACATATTTTAGCAGTTTAAGAAGCGTGTTCACGAAATACAAGGGAATAAGCAATAGCTAGAAGCTGAGCCGAACGCACCCTTAGGGTGAGTTTGAATCTACCTATTGGCTGGACTAGTCCCTCGGTTTTCGTTAGCACGTTTTTCAAACTACTAAACGGTATGTCTCGTGCGAAAACTTTCCATGTAGAAGTTGTTTTAAAAAATCAAATAAATCTATTTTTTAAGTTTGTAATAATTAAAACTTAATTAATCATGCGTGTCGGCGAAATGGGACTGGGGGTCCCACATTCTGTGGGGACGCGTGGATCCCCGGTCACGTCAGAGATCCTCCGGGGCCACAATCTGCACAAGCGACGGCCAGCTACGGTCGTCGTCCCACTGAGCGCCCGGGCCTCGCCCCGGGGCGCCATCATATCGCCCCGGACCCGGGTGCCGATACCCCGGCCCCGGGTGCCGATGCCCGGCCCCAAGGCCGATTGCCAACTGCCCGGGTGCCGATCCCCTCGGTCCCGGGCGCCGATCGCACCGGTCCCGGTGCCAACTGACTCGGCCCCGGGTGCCGATCGCCTCGGCCTAGGGGACCAATTGTCTCGAAGAACTCCGCGGACCAACTTGCCAACTACTCTGTCACGCGTGGGCGTCTCCTGATGGCCCCCCGTGGACGCATGCCTGCGCAATGGACACATGCCTGTGCAGTCAGAAACTCTTTTTGACTACGGAGGCTTCTTTCACTGTGCAATCGCTGTGCAGTCAGAGCCTTTGACTTGGAGGCGTGCGCCGTCACGTCTCCACGCTCCAGCCGTCCTCCGCGGCCGACCAGACGTGCGGCAGCAGCTCCGGCATGGCAACAGCAGGCGGGCTAGCAGTACCTACTCCGGCGTGGCGACAGCAGCGCATGCGTGCGACAAGACAGCGCTTTCTCTCGCTCCAGGTACTGGCACTGTGGACTCCCCTTCGCTGATAAAAGGAGGATCCAGGCCAATGGAAACAGCAGCTTAGGTTGAGCTTAGGTTGAGCCCGGTGCTTCTTCTTCTTCCTCGGCTCCGAGCCCCCGAGTGAGGACTTAGCTCCCGTGCTGCTCCCATTTGCCCCCAGCTAGCTCCCGAGCTCCCCGAGTCTCCTTGTAACAATCATACCGCATTCACCTCCACATAGCATACACACAGGAGTAGGGTATTACGCTTCCGAACGGCCCGAACCTGTCTAAACGCCTCCTGTCTCTCTCCCGCGCGGTTACTACGGTTCGGACGATCCGGACCCGATTCGGACGGTCCGAACCCCTATATCTCTCAGCTCAGGCCCCCGGTTCCCGTGGCCGATCCATCGTTCCGCTGAGACACACTGACGCCGACTTTGCCTAAGAACTACTCCCCTGGCCGAATCTCAAAGGGGGTCTCCTGACTTCCCGCAGTCGAGATTTCGTCCTCCGACAATGCACTAATGATATGTCTCGTTTTACGTACGCTAAAAATTTCAGTCCAACCATTCGAATGGAACACAGCCTTAGGCCCTGTTTGGAGAAGTTTCTACCAGCTGCAACTTCTCCCAGAATCTCCAGCTATCAAAAACTTTCCCAAACAATCTAGATTCTTACCTAAATTGTAAGAATATGTAGTTATAGAATCTAAAAAATAAATTAGAAGCCCAAAAATCTAGCTTCTCTAAATTTTTATCGGTTGCTTCTTAAAACTGCTTCTTGAGCTACTCAAACTGGGCCTAGTCTCCCATCAGATAGCTAGAGCTGTCAACGGAAGGAGGATTAAACGTTTTAATCATTTTGTTTCGTCGAAACGGAACAGAGACGATTAAGATTTCCTGTTGCGTTACTTATAACGGAACAATTAACGGAATTCTCCTTGGTTCTGTTCTGTAAACGGAACGGTTTACGGAATAAGCGTATTCTGTTTCGTTAATATCCGTTTAATCGTTATGTTATATATTATTTTATCTGTATATATTATTTAATTATAGAGGAAGTCTCGAGAAGGTTAAAAGATAACCTAGAGTCTAGGTCAGCTCGAGTATATGAAAGGTTGGAGTATCTTGCGAAGCAACTGAAGGGATTCGTAGATCTGGTACTCGATGTCGCTAGGTATGTACTGGCATGAGGTAATGATGATACTTGAGTGGTATGCTCGTTGCTTATATATGAGACTGGTACTGATATTATTATTTGAGAGAGAGAAAGAAATAGAACAAGTGACCTTCAGAGAGACAAGAGAGAAAGGAAAAGAGAAGAAAGCGAGCTCTTCTGGAGGCATAATATTTGTGAAGGTAAATTTATTTTGTATTTACCTTTTGTTTTAGCTTTTGTTTTCCTTTCTGTTTTTGACGCATTTTTTTTGGCTTGCAGGGATACTGTTATCTGCTATTTTGTTTCATGGCTTTGCTGAGTTACTGTGAATGGCTAGTATCCAGGGACAAAATGACAATGACTCTGCTTCCGAGCCTGGTCTATCTTCAGACAAGTATGTTTCTATACTCTCTGTTGTGTACTTTGTTGATTGCTGAGAGTAACAATAATTTGTGTGAATTGTGATAGCCTGATAGGCTTGATTGATCGATTGCCAGTTTGTGATTATTTGCTGATTGCTTGCTGATTGCCAGTTTGTGATTAATTGCTGATTGCTTGATTGCCAGTTTGTGAATTTGTGAATTTGTGATTACTTGCCAGTTTGTGAATTTGTGAATTTATAGGCTTGATAGGCATAATACATTGTGAATTTATGATTACTTGCTGATTGCTTGCTGAGATTAGCAATAATACTTGTGAATTGTGATAGCCTTTGTGAATTTATAGGCTTGATAGGCATAATACATTGTGAATTTGTGATTACTTGCTAATTGCTTGCTGATTACTTGCTGAGATTAGCAATAATACTTGTGAATTGTGATAGCCTTTGTGAATTTATAGGCTTGATAGGCATAATACATTGTGAATTTGTGATTACTTGCTGATTGCTTGCTGAGATTAGCAATAATACTTGTTAGCAATAATATTTGCTGATTTACTTGCATTACTTGTTATTGGTACAAACCTTAAAGGATCTGTCAATCCAGTGTGTAACCTTATATTTAATTGAATTGTCAAATAGTATGGAGGTAGACCCTATTTTTACACCTGAGAAAATTCAAAGAGAACTAGAGGGTGATGGTGTTGCCAACAGTCTAAATTCTGGACCTGTAGTTGAAGGTCTAGATTCTCAGCCCCCCAATAAAAAGAGAACTAGAGAAACCTTCTCTGAGGTCTGGAAACATTTCAATAGGTCACCAATTAGAGAGGATGGTTCTTATGATGCTATTTGCAAGTACTGTAACAAAAAATATAAAATGGAAAATCAAAAGAGTACTAGTTCAATGAAGCATCATATCAAAAAAGGTTGCAAGAAAATTCCACCATCCAAAAGGCAAAAACCTGATATCTACCAAAAATTGTTGCAAAGCAAAAAGGCAACGGGTGAGCTTTAATTGTGTATAATTTTCATTAGAAACTGACACCATTTGCATAGTTTATCTAACTAATATCTCGTTTCAGGAATGCCTAATCCTGCAGCTTGGGAATTTGACCAAGCCACATGCAGGAAGAGTTTTGCTAAAATGGTTATTGCACATGAGTACCCCTTTAATTGTGTAACTCACCATTACTTGAGGGTTTTTTTAAGTGACCTTCAACCACAATTTAAATTAGTGTCAAGAAATACTGTTAGATCTAATTGCATTAACATATATGAGGAAGAAAAGATTTGTTTGTATAAGTTGCTTGCTGGTCTAGATTGTAAAGTTAGCTTTACTAGTGATTTGTGGACCAATAGCAAGGGTGATAGGGGGTTTATGGCTTTAACATGTCACTACATTGATGAAAAATGGGCATTAAGAAAGAGGATTACCAGTTTTTGCCATTTACCCTCTCCACACACTGGAAAAAACATTGCTAATGCAATTTACCTTAACTTGGTGCTGTGGAATTTGGATAAAAAGGCCTTTAGCCTCACACTTGATAATGCTTCATCCAATGATGTTTGCATTAGAGAGTTGTTGGCTACTTCATTGGTAAGTTTGCTAGCTTTTCTATGATTTACTTTTCTATGGACATGTCATAAATAATAATATCCATAATTTTTTTGGCTGCAGAAAGATGCACTCCCCGTAGAAGGAGCTATCTTTCACCAAAGATGTGGCTGCCACATCTTAAACTTGATTATTCAAGATAGGCTAGCTTACTTGAGTGAAGAAATTAATAAAATTCGGGATACAATGAAGTACATTTGGCATTCACAAGCTCGAATGGAGAAGTTTGTGTTGGCAATATCTCAGGTATGTTCCTTTAATTTATTTTTTTGCTATTACTTTAATTTAATCATGAACTGACATGTATTTGTAACTTTATAGGTACAATGCCCCAACAAGAGGCCGGCATGGGATGTTTCAACACGATGGAACTCCACTTATCTTATGCTTGAGCTAGCTTTAGAGCTCAAGCCAGCAATTTGTAGGTATGCTGCTCTTGACAAGAGGTACAAACTCTTACTATCAGAAGAGGAATGGAAATCAGTGGGAATTTTAGTTGGGTTTTTGAAGGTTTTCTATGATGCAACCTTGAAATTAAGTAGCACCAAGTATCCCACTTTAAATTTATACTTTCCAGAATTTTGTGATGTTTTCATCACCATTAAAAAAATGCAAGATAGCCCATATTCCTTTGTGGTGTTGATGGGTAAGGGAATGTTTGCTAAGTGGGAAAAATATTGGACAATGGGGAATACATTGTTGGACCCAAGGTGCAAACTTACTGTAGTTGAGTACTACATTAAAATGTTATTTCCTGAGGAATACATGCAGTTTGTTGAGAACTTGAAACGTTGCATTGATAAATTGTTGAAAGAGTACAAGTTGGAAGACAACATGTCTTCACAGAGACAAGTTGGCACTTCTTCCCAGCTTGACAGATATCAGTTACTGTTAGTGATTTAATTATACAAGTTTACAAAATGCATGATTTAATTATACAAGTTTGCTAACAATTTGTAATTTCAGTGCTTCTATATCAGTTACTGTTAGTGATACGAGGGCTAGATTAAAGGATCTGTTACGGGGAAGGAGAAACACCGAACCTGAAAAAACAGAGCTTGAAAGATATCTAGATGATCCTCTTGATGAAACAGGATTAGAAGATGAATTTGATATTCTTTTATGGTGGAAGTCCAAATCTGCCAAATATCCCGGCTTGGCTCGGTTAACCCGGGATGTTCTGGCTGTCTTGATATTGACCGTTGCTTCTGAAGCAGCCTTCAGTACCAGTGGAAGAACCCTTTCTTCTGTCAGAAACAGTTTGAATAATGAGCGTGTGGAAGCACTCATATGTGCTCAAGATTGGTTACGGGCTTTGGTCATTGGTACGTTCATAAACTTTTTTTATTTTTTTATAACTGTGTAATTATATTGTGACTCTTAGTTAATTGTTCTAAGAATTATGCTTGATATGCAGAAAATGGTGGAGAGCTTGGTGAACCAATGTGGCCTATTGATGAAGTGACAATAGATGACTCTATATGTGGTATTGGTAATGGAGCATAAGAAGAGAAGTGTTGCCTGCTGCCTTTAGTGGCAGTAAAACCTTTTGTTGCCTGCTGGCAACAGATGAAGCCTTCCGTTCTGACTTGTGAGTTATGAGTATGTCACTAATTTAAATAGTATTCTTTTTGTTGCTTCATCAGTGAAGCCTTTTGGTGTGAGTCTATATGTAATGTGCCTTTTGTTGTGAGTGTGACTTGTCAGTATGACAGAATGTGATTAAGTCAATATAGTTGCCTGGTTACTGGTTAGTGAAGCCTAGAGCATAGTCTCCTTGGCTCCTTAGACCTCGAGCTGTGATTCTTTGAGCATAGAATTCAATTTTTACTTGTTGAATTGTTGTAAACTTGACAGAAATCAACAACTACATAACGGAAATAATTTTAAACATTTTAATCGTTTGATCATTTAATTTAAACTGAACGATCAACGGAAAAAAAATCCACTTCTGTTATTCAAATGAAACAGGTAACGAAAAAAATTCTTAACCATTTTGTAAACGAAACGATTAACAAACAACCTTGTTTCGTTATCGTTATGCACATTAGACAGCGCTACAGATAGCATCGCCGATTGACCATGCAGTCATCAGGTCTACTAGCGCGGGCATTTCCTCAAACACCAAGCGCGTGTGGTGCGTTGCCCCCCGTGCCCGAGACAGCGCCTACCTCACCTCATACGCTCTCTCACTGTCGTACATAAAAGTAATAAAAGGAGCACCCACGCACCTCCATCCAGCCCGGAGCGGATGCCTCCTTGCTGTTCCACCACTGCATGGCGGGGAGAGAGGTGGTGCTTGGGAGTGATGCCATGGCCGCATGTTCAGATAAGAGCCACCGAGGCGAGGATTATAGAATGGAAAAAAAATGAAGAGATTACTAATGGGCTGGGCCTCCTTGTCACCTCGTGCCATATTAGGTCAACTTTTGGCCTATCCACGTGCTCTAAAGTAGGGGTGAAAAAAAAACACTCAAACTCGTGAGCAAACACAACTTGTGTAAAACCTGGCTTGACTCAACTTGACTTGGACAGTTAATGAGTTGAGTTGAGTTTAAACTTTTTATCATTTGCTTAACGAGCCAGCTCGAACTAGCTCGCAAGTTACTCACTTGGCTCATTTAGCTTGTGATGCATTAAAATACAAGTCCATTGTCCATATTTTGCAGGCGTACAGATCATAATCATCCATTGTAGCACAACCTTGTAAGTCATGATGTATAGTGCATCAATTATAGATCTCGGTCACAGGCCCACAAAGCATACTACATGCAGATTCTAAACCATATATTGTGTTATGACGAGTTTAATGAGTTTAACGTGCCAATTTGAGCTTTCCAACAAGTCTATTCAAATTTCATTTTTAACTCGTTATATTAATGAGTCGAGTCAAACTAGCTCGTTAACTTAAGGAGTCTTTACGAGTTGAGTTGGCTCGTTAGCCACCTCTACTCTGAAGTCTGAAAACACGCAATCGACACAAATGCTCAAGTTCAACGAGACATGACGCAATTCTACAACTCTACAAGGACTAAACGAGTTGTTAGCATCTTAATGTTTCCAATTGTGAATCGCCATACATGTACTCCCTTCATTCTAAAATAAAACAAACCTCACATCTCAAGACAACTTTAATGATGAGAAAAAAAATTACAACGCCCCTTATCTCTATTATTATAAAAACGAATAGTGCTTCTGTCAAAATTTTTGTTCATCGCTGACGTTATCACCACATCATGCTGATGTCACCGAAAATTGAACTTGATTCCCTTCGTCAACCAATTTCTTCATCCGTCAAGTCTGATTACCAAGCATCGTCCGCCACTTTCCTCTGTCGTCGTGCAAGATTGCTCTCTTTGATAGGATCAGGACTCTTTCTCTCTCGAGATCTTTTTGTTCATCCGAACGAGTCTCTCACGATCTGATTCGCGCGACCGCTTTGGCCTTCAGCCCCTAGCCCCCCACTAGGCCCCCACTGATGCCACCCCTTGATGTGCAATGGGCCAGGCATGACACCGGGCCCACGGCAACACTAGGCAGCCAATGCACACGGGAAGGCGTGCCTGCCGCTGCCGCAATCGTAGTAGAAGCTCCTCGATCTTAGGTGGGGAGCCATGGCGATGCAATCCAGCAAACAAGCCTCATGGCCAAAAGCCATGAGGGGTTAGTTCCCTGTAACGCCTAGAAATTCGTAACCAGAATTCTGAACGTTTCTGTGTATTAAATACCTATCCAAGAAAGCCAGGGTACACAATACCAAGTTGCCATAGAGAGTACGTCTTACAAACAGAATAAAATTGTCTTACATAAATGCAACTGTAAAGATAAATAAAGCCTATATATAGCTATCCAAGCGGAGGCTTTCAATCCACATGCGTCTTGACGGCGAATCCAGCCTAGTCCTCCTGATGGTCCTCGTTAGACAGGTACTCCACCACTGAGAGGGACAGGGAGCAAGACTGAGTACCATCCACATCACTCAACAAGTCACACCCGCAAATATGCACAATGCACAGGAGACAAAGATATGCTAGAGATTTATTTGCGTAAAAGCCATTACAAACACTAGTAGTTCGCAAATAGTAAAAGGGTTGATTAACTGAACAATATTAATCCTCCACTGATCAACGTTACACCACGTTAACCAGACCTAACCATCCATCTAACACTATAGCAAATTTTAATGTCAATTTATTATAGTAAGGCTAATCATGGTGAGTCTTGACCAAGATGCCCATGACCGCAGGCGCGGCTATTCAAATAGATTTTAACTCTGATAAGAGGTGTACAACTGTACCCACAAGACACAGCCCCACACACGTTTCCGTGTGCCGGCGTGTCACCATGACACTTTGCAAGAGGTTGTGATAGGACCGTTCATGTAACCTCTCCCTAACCATCCATACCATACTGAGGTTACACCTGCCAACATGGCACCCTATATCGGCCAGGCTACCCCCTTGCACCACAATGGATCCGGAAGCCGATCAACCCGACCCCGAGCCGACCTAACTTCATCATGCCCATTCTCACCAACGGTGCCTAAGAGAGGGAGAAGAGACACTACAAGCCCAGCCGTTACCCAAGCTGGCTTGTGGAATGTACGATTAATTGCCCAAGGGGGTCTCATGAACCGGTCCTTAATTGTCACGGATGCGACCAACAAAACCATGCACTCACAGCCCACCATTAGGTCAAATTTTAGTAATTTAATATCAATATATCCAAAGTTCCATTTTACGACAAAGTGTCGAACAAAGCATATAAATAAGAGTATTTAAATTCCTATGTGAGCTAATTGTTTCTAAGCAGGGCTAAGCACCCTAACAATAGCCCCTAGTCATATTATTACCCAGCTACAAAGGTGTACAAGTGGAATTAAGTCAGAGCAATTAAAATTGCATTTATATAGGTCAACCTTCCCACATGAAATAATGAAAAAAAATACATGTTTATTAATTTAAAACAAATATTTTACAATAAATGGGTACAAAATGATCGAGAAAACGAAGTGACTTGCCTTGCTCTGGCTCAGCGAATTCGGCAACGACTTCATAATAAACTAGAGGGTCGACTGCGTCGGTTTCTATAGCAAACAAAGCACAAACAATTAAAAACAGTATATGTGCACACTGAAACAGTGGCTGAAAGTATTTTTAATGGATTCTTGGTATTTTTCTGGATTTAATGAAATTTAAATGGAATTAATCGGAGCTCGTATGAATTATTATGAATTTTTAAAGTTCACTGTGTTTTTACAATACAAAAAATAAACCCTAAATGATTTATTGCCCATTAAACTGGAGATATTGCGTCAGCGGATCGGGGGACCGGCACCGACAGGTGGGCCCCACCGGTCAGCGACTCCCGGGAGGATGGCACACGGTAGACGCGGTCCACCGCGCCTGGCGGCACGGCGCCACGCGGCAGGGCGCGAGCGCCTGCCACGTGACCGGCCCCGATCTACCCCGCGGTAGATCGGACAGCCAGGGATGAAAGGGGACAGCGCCCCACCGGCACAGTCATCCGACAAGGTGGAGAGCAGCGGGGAAGACAGGGAACCGGAGGGGCGTCTCACTGAGGAGCGGCGACGACGGGAAGACGGCGAACGGCAGCGAACAAAGGCAAAAGGCGGCGGTGAGGCTCGGGAAGACGACGGCGACGGCGTCTCGACGGTGCAAAGCGGCGACGAAGGCGTGGATGAGGTTTGTAAGACCTGGCGAAGGTATAAAACGTGTTAGGAGAGAAAAAGACCGAGTGGATCGATGGAATTCCACGGCCGAAGGCCCGCGGTGGCACTCACCGAAAGGGACGTCGAGGAGATCGGGCTTTCGGCGGTGATGCAGCGCATAGGGTTGGTGATCTAGATGCTCTGGAGTACGGTGGAGGCGGTGGTGGCAAGAGACGAGTGCGGCGGTGGCTATAGCAGCGGTGGCGCTCAGCTAGAGACGGCAGAGCGTGGCGGCGGTTCGGGAGCTCGGCACGGAGGGGGTTAGAGGGCTCGACAGATGGGGGCAAATGAGGGAAAAGTGAGGGCGGAGCACGGGGAGGGTTTTTATGCACTCAGCTGCGGGAGTTCGTGGCCAGGTTGGCCAAATTTCACGAGAACATGGGGCGGCGGCGATGGCGGGATCAGCAAAATTCGCTCGCGGTCGTGCGCGAAGAAAGCGGAGAAGTGGGGGAATGGATAGGCGACCGCGTCCGCATTGTTTGAACCACGTGCGAGGGCGGGGGATCGCGAGCTGAGGTGAAATCGCACGGCGGAGGTTGATGACGGGTCTGACATGTGGGCCCCCGGTCCCACACGTTAGCGGGAGGAGAGGGGAGGTGGGGAGCGAGCGGTCACTGGTGGGCAGGCCCCAGCCGTCAGCGGTGTGCGGGGGGCGGGGTAGGGAAGAGGCACGGGCAAAGTGGGCCGTGCGAGCAGGCTGTGAACAGGGATGGGCTGGCGGCCCAGGAGGAGGAAAAAGAAAAGAGAAAGGAAAAGAGAAAGAAAGGAAAACGAAAATGATTTTCTAGAGGGAATTAATTCTGATAATTTGTTTTGAATTATTAAAATTACTTTCAGTGCTCTAAAAATTCCCATAAAAATCCTAGTGTTTGGCAAGAGGAATATAGTAAAAATATTCTCGGCCATAATAAATTATTATTTTATATTTCTCTCATTTAATTAATTCAATTAGCCTTTTAATTTTATTTCTTTAAGGCTTTTTTAATGTATTTTGTGTGGCTCTGTTTAAAGGAAAAAACCATGGTGTGACATTCTCCCAACCACCCAGCAAGCGATCTTTTTTTTTTGTCGGGCTCGGGCTCGAGCAAGCGCGCAAGCTTGTGGAGTTGTAGGTAGTGTGATCTTTGCCTACGTCAAAGCAGTCCGTATGGCGACATGCAGCAACGAGAATGACAACCACGCACAGCTTCTGGCTAAGGTGGCTGTTGCAGCGAACAAGCTGGTGGCAGCAGTCACCCAGCAGCAGCCGCCAAGTTCCCGATCAAGCCGGCTCCCCCTTCATAGGCCGGTGAGTTCGGGATTGTTTACGATGCATACCTTCGATTTTTTGTTTCAGTATGAGCATCAAACGAATTCCCCACTCTTGGTGGGAAGTGAAATGCATGTACTGCCCTGAGTCTGAGTGTTATGTTATATTTGCTGTCATCTTTGAATTTTGTCTATCCGTAAATCACGGTGGCAGTGCTAATCAAACAAATGGTGTTGCTTTTGGTCAGTCCCTGATACGTTGGTTGGTCGAATTTTTGTATATCGGAGTTGCTTGTTACATTTTATAATTTTGTACATTGTTATTGAATTGCCTTCTATTACGAACTAACTGTTTCCTTCGTGCTAATAGCTTTGGTTTTGTTTGTCGTTTGATTGTGCATACCTTGTTCGAAAGTTGTTTGGCACAAGCAGATTCAGATTTTCCTGAATTGTGATACAGGCATATAGCTAATTCATATGTATTGCTGAAGCAACAACGTGATTTGATGATAACCTATAAAAGTTGCACATTCTCTAGGGTACAAACTACAAAACAAATGTACCAGACAAGAACTGAACCATCTGAAAATGAATTTACAGTGCAATTCTAGGTTAGTTATTCCTACCATTGACTGAGGGACTCTTGTGACACAATGTTGTTATTTTTGGAGAGATTATCCCGGCCTCCAGGTACCAGGCAATCCTTTTCAAATTTTTTGGCCGTGCTTTGCTTCAGAGATACTCTGAAAAATGCTTACAACCGATCCAACGTCTAAAATCAGATGCCACTCTTCCCACACTGAAACACGCATATGTTTTCCCTCGACTCTCCCCACATCAAAACACACACCTTTTCTCTCCTCCTATCCTTCTTCGCTCCGTCAAGGAGGGAGAGGAGGGAGGAGCATGGAGGAGGTTGACTAGATGCATACGCTCACCGAAATGATGTTGGCCACCGATACGCCCATGGTGGCTAGATCAGACAGCCGCCGCCGATCTGCCCTGCTAGAGATGATGCCGACCACTGCCTGAGCCTCTGGTGCACAGATCTAACTCCCCGCACCCGTCCATATCCGATTCCTCCGAAATGCCAGGCGCGGTCGCCGCCGATCCGCCCTCGCCTCCACCTATGCCAGCGTGAGCTGGAGCAACGGTCGCTCGCTCTCCTCCTTGCTCTCGCTCAGGTTGCCGCTGTTGTGCAGCTGAGAGGTGTGACAGCTTTGTGGTATGGAACGAAGCTGCTTCTGCTGCATTTCATCTCGTGAGTTGTCTTGGACCTGAGCTCTATTGATGCTATTCCATGGTGAATCTCCAACAGTGATTAGTGGGATCAGACTCAGGGGAGGAAGGAGGTCTAATTGGTACGTTTTTTTATTTTTCTATGATGTTTCAACAATTGAGATATGGTGTTTCATCTGCGAGAATTGAGATGTTTCAACTGAATATTGATTGTGTTACACATTTTATGTTTTTAATTTTACAAATTTGATTGATGTTTCAGTCAATTTTATTTGATGTTTGACGTATTGGTTTTTGATGTTGCAATTAGTATTCTATACATTGCATCTCTTCTGAAACATTTCGAACAAATAGGTGAAACATTTAACTAAGTGATGAAACATTTGTTTCTAAGCAATGAAACAGGGTCCAATATTTTGGCAGTCACGTCCAGGGACTCCCCATTTGTTAGTATTCGCTCCTCTACCGTGCTTCAGCAGATCGCTTCCATTTGATTGTGTTTACAGTCCTTTCCAATTGGCATCTTTATATGCCACGACTTCAATAGATTTTTTTTATCCATCATGATTTTTTCTTTGTGATCACCCTTCCTGTGTTTTATTGGTTTATATGGTACTATCTCCATATTTAAATAATGACACCGTTAAATTTATTTGGTCTTTGATGTGTAACTTTGCTCATAATTTTTCTATTAGAAGATATCCATAATATCTAACAAAACTATAGTATTATAAAAGTACTTATAAACAATCTACGCATATGATTTTTATATTTCTAAACTAAATTATTTTGAGAGTTATTAATGGCCAAAGTTTTAAAAATTTGATTGAGTAAAGTTAAAAACATTATATATTTAAATATGAAAAGAGACGTACGAGATTTTCAGCGAACAGTATGCGTCCACCAAGGTAAACTTTTGATTGTTTTGCCTCATCTTGTTTATGTATTATTACTGAAAATTAATATATTTGGCAAACAAATGTGTGCATGTACTGTTACCAAAATGTGTTTTTACAAAAACAAGTGGCTTACGACTAGAATAATTTATGTTTACCTTAGCAGATCACTTAGATAATACTTATATATAATTTAGGTATCTCGTTACAACACACATGTATGTTACTAATTAATAAAAAAGTAGCTAGATAAGTAAGAGGTATTATGGAGATAAAATTTCTCGATTCGAGAACCGAGGGTAAGTAAGAAGTTAAGAATTGTTATATTTTAGAAAGATTTAAACTCTAGGATTTGATTATTTTGGGATGGAGAGAGTAGATATCACCAGGTAGAAAACGAGTAGTAGTAGTACAAGATTTGATTCAAGTTCTGGCTCAGGTGGTTAGTTTGATCATTAGCACGTCCAGCAGAACGGGTTGTGGGCCTTGAACGCCTCCACGACGCCGGCGATGGAGCCGGCCGAGGCGGCGACGGACACGACGAGGCACCCGGCGCTGAGCGTCTGCAGGGACAGCCACCGCGCGCTCCCCCGCGGCACTCGGCGCTGCGCGATGTACATCTCCACGGGGAAGTAGACGGTGAGCGGCCAGAACGAGGCCGCGCCGATGAGCCCCACCATGGCGCCGAAGAACGGCAGCAGCGTAGACGCTGCGGTGGTCACGCACACGAACGCCGTGCGCCACGCCAGCCGGAACGGGCTCACCTCGAGCGCCAGTGAACCCACGCGGACCACCACCCTCTTCCGGCCGAGCAACGCGCTCCCGGGCCACGCGGCGGCGGCGGCGCGCCGGTCGAGGAAGGCGAAGACCGGCTGCGCGACCACCTGGTACGTGCCGACGAGGTGCACCACGACGCCGGCGTTGGCCAGGTCGAGCAGCCAGAAGGGCTCGAAGAACCCGAACCCCGTGAGGAGGTTGTCCGGCGACTCCGCGCCGAACGCCGCGTACCCGACGCACCCGCACAGCAGATAGACCACCGTCGTCGTGGCCACGCTCATCGCCACCGCCTTCCTCATCACCTTCGTCTCCGTTGACGGCGGCGCCACCGCCTTCAACGTGTCCTAATGGAACATAGCGAGACAGAACACACATGCATGTACACAGTAAGCAACCAAGAAAGCATCGCAAGATCAAACAGGCGAGTGATCTCTGATCGATCCGGGTAAACGGTGACTTGCTTGGATCTCGAGGAGGATGAACGAGAAGCCGTATGCGAAAGCAATGTTCCCAAAGGCCTGGAGGGTTCGCCAAACCTTCTGCATCGAGGTGACACCGGCGCCAGCGCCGACGAAGACGCCTGTGAGAGTGCCCCTGACTTCCCCGTTCGCTGCAACTCGATCTCACATATGTAAGCACCTCAAAACCACCACAAAATTTGGCTCTGCATACGCTTCGACGATTCGTCACACTTACATATGATCTGCGCGACGCCGAGGGCGATGCCAATGGCGGAGTAGGACAGCGACATGACGGAGGCGAGGGTGGAGAGCCACCACATCTTGTCAATGTCGGGGATCTGCGAGAACACGACCTGCAAGCCTCCGTAGACCAGCATGTACGGCCGGCTCGAGCCGCCGCACGCCTCCCTCTGGTCGCGCCCTCTCACGTGGAAGCAACCCGCCTCTTGATCGCCCTGCTCGCCGCCGCGCGCGCACAAAAAAACAAACAACGAGCACAAGCAAACGTAAAGATTTACGGCGACAAGGGGTGGCGGCGGAGCGCGGCCGTGGTGGAGTGAGAAGGGTTTGGTTTACTACAGCATGCTGACGGAGGAGGCGATGGTGATGCCGACGCAGACGCCGAAGAAGTTCGCGAACTGCAGCACGCCGCAGAGCCTCACCTTGGGCCCGCCGAGGCTGGCGCGGACGGCGTCCATGTAGGTGCGGTTGCGCGGGCCGGTGGCCGGGTGGCCGGACCGGTAGCACTCGACGAGGAGCACGGAGCAGCAGTAGATGACGGCGCCGAAGAGCGCCATCACCGCGGGGCCGGCCACCCAGCCGAGCTGCGCGACCCCCACGCCAGCGACAGCACGCCGGACCCTATCACCGCCGTGATGATGTGCGCGCTCGCCGTCCACATGGTGCCCGTGCGCCGCGGCCGGCCATCCTCGTCGCCGCCCGCCTTGGACACCTCCATGTGGCTGCGCTCGACGGCACCCACTTGCTGAACGCGCACGGCCTCGAGCTCGGCGTAGGACATCGCCGGAGGAGAAACAGATTTTGGAATGGAAATGAGACAGGTGGCTTCAAGCTTGGGAACTTAAAGAGTTGAGATTTGAAAGCTGAAAGAGATTGGTACTAGGTGGAAGCATTTATGAAGCAGTAAAAACCAGCGATATTGCCATACTTGGAATCTTGGATAGTGGATACACGAATAAGGTGAAACAAAAGGTGGCATATATACCAATTAAGCACATCAATAAGAAGGAAACATCATGGCATGTCAAAGCAATCATAAGATTGATGTTCATCTTGAGGCACCGAACTTACTGAGATTGACAACATAGGAGTAATATGTGTTAGGAGACAAACCAATACGAGTACCATTCATCTTTGTCCGCAACCACCCTTATTCTTTTTCCTCGCATATGCATTATACATCATAATTATTAAAAAATATAGTTTTATCGGTTTTCTTAATCCCAGTGTCATGTTTTGTTAAGATAATGAAATTGATTCTAGCCTTCAGCTCGGAGCTTCTAGCCATAACTTATTACAAAAGTTCAGCATTCAAGCTATAGCATTGTTCGAATAGCTAACACAATAAAAGCCAACATATCTATATGAATAAAAAGGTATTTGCGAAATTATCCGGACGAAAATTTGTATAACTGTAGTCTCATGAATATGACATGTCATGCATAGCACATCTACGTCGTCCATCACGCCTTTGTAATTGCAACCTAGAAACAGAGCCGGTGCAACCACCGCAGCCGTATAGCCAATCAAGCCCTATAATTTTTTAAGTAGTGATCTGTTAGAAACAATATTTCA